>BMAO01007113.1:0-13027 GCA_019973975.1 Trichonephila clavata
TTGTGACCCTAAAACGTGATATGTATCAAAATGATATTTATTCTCTTTCTCGAGCAAACAAATTCCACAACAAATTTTCAAAGTTTTGACGTGATCTTCTCTTCTCATTATCTAAGTCTTACAGCTGTTACACATCTTGGAACTCGTAAGGATACGTTTAATTCTTTTCTCGACTTTCGAGCCGATTTCTTTCAAAACTCTAACTTGTTGCGATTATCTCCTCAACAAAATCCTAGGAGAATAGAGAAGGCGAAATTTAACGTGATTCCACAGTTGTTTAGCGAATACAGGAACATATTAACCATTAGAAAATTATTAGCATATGCACCGTTATGCAGTTAGAAAAATTTGCATGTACACCGTGCATTTTTGAATCCTTGCTGAAGAAAAACTGTGCACTGGGGGGAAATAGTATTGAAAAAGATTAATTTAGAATTAATTCACTTTTCTGATAATGAGACTAATAAATTGTCTTTCATAAACAAATGTATATATGTCATAATCTTGGCCACTGGTAATGATTACTGTAACGATTATCATAATTTAGATCAGGAGTTGGCAACCTTGTATCTATGACGTGCCAAACCAATCTACCAATAGGATTCAGTGTCCCACACAGTAGGACATAGCATTTGAAACACTTCGATTCCCTAGATAATGCACGCAGAGTTAAAAAATAGAAGTCAAGAATATAGTTTTATAATTTTATTATGCAAAACTTTGCTTCATTTAAAGATATTTCGTAAAAGAAAATAAACAGCATAAAATGTATTTATTTCCTCAACAAAAATATAAAAAAATTAAAATTGTACACATATTATGTATTTTTAAACATATGTATTATAATATTATAAAATAAGAAATAGACAACATAAAATATAAATATTTCCCTTCATTATAGTTAAATAAAAAGATAAATAAAAATTCTAATGAGAACCTAGTGCTTGTGTGTGCACCGCCCTACTTTTGTACCGAAAATCATAGGTATTATTTGCGACTTTCAGTTTGACACGATTCTGTGGGGTCTCGAAATGTTTTTCGTACGAGGAAAGATTTTTTACTCAGATATGTAAAACGAAAACTGAAAAGCAGAGTATATGCACCTTTTCTCTCCTTCAAACAATTAAATCTTTCCAGCAATGACATTCAATAATTTACAAAATAGTTGTCAATTTATTTTTGGAGTTATCTTTCAGATAGTTTTTCGTAATTTCGTAAATGTCCGTAATTCTGAAGATGTTTATCAAATAAGGTCCAATACAAATTTATCAACTTCAATCCACTCAAAAACCAACTAATTTGTTGAGTAGCGCAGAGTGCCACTTAGAATTGTGCTGCGTGCCATAGGTTGCCGACCCCTGCTTTAGATGGTTGATGTAAGATGGCTGGTATTGATGAGACAGTCTTGTTGATAGGTAATCCATTTTATTTAACACTTAGACACTTGAACAACACACACACAAACAAGGATAGACGACACAAAGCACGAATAAGTCATCGAATGTACTACATTGTGACGAAGACAAAAGAGAAGGTTTTTCCAGAATCTCGGAGTTTTGTATAAAGCGGAGAAAAAGAAGTTCCGAACTCCTGACTTGCCAAGCTCCATACAATCCAGCATGAAAATACAACTTAACCAAGACCTATACAGAACTTTTTCTAGCCAGATACGGGTCTGAGGGTTCCCAGAAACCTATGTACCCGAAATTATATCTGTTGATCCGTTGATCCGAACTCATGACTTCCATGGACGGAGCTTTCTATTGGTCAAAAGATATCGTACCATAGCAAATTACGTAAGCTTATTTTAAAATCGCAGAGCTGTTACTTTTCAAGAGACACAATTATGATTATCACGTTATGCGGGCAACTAGTAATTATTTACGCACGAATCCCAAAGGCCAGGACCATCACAAATTAAAAAGTTGCTTAGAGAAATTAAATGGAATTATATATCACATATATATATATACCGTTAAAGCGTGAAATCCGTTATTTCATAGAATAACAAGGCATTTCAGGAAATAATTAGATAAGTCAGTTAAAGTATATAAAATTATTGAATATCTATTTAATTAGGTATTCTATAGAATTAGGATTACTTAATCGTTAAAGTATGAAATATGGAACTAGATAGTTGTTTGAACCGGTTCTATCTGCTTTAGGAAGGATATTTCCTATTAGGAACTAGAGATGGCCGAATAAAATAATTGTACTCTCGATATCAGTTCAGTATATGTCAGCGAGAATTAATTTCCATTGAAGTAGTTACAAGTATTATCACAATACTTTGATCTGTCTGCAACAGCTCAAAGTTGCGGAACTGGACAAGGATTTAAAAAAGTGCTCATGTAAAAAAAAAAATGGTGAAAAAGTGGGTTTGTTTCAAAAATAATAAGTAGTCGAATCCAAAGTGTCATCACAGCAATCCTTGCGCTAATAAATAATGAAAAGTAAAATAAAGGTATCTCATAAAATATAAACTAATATACTCTTATATTTTTGTTTTAAAATGTTTACACAATGTTTTTACGAAGCAACAATTTTTCTTACCAGCATGTATTTTTGTTGATAGTATTTAAATATAATCTATTTTTGCAACATCTTCTTTTTCCCTTTTTGTTTAATTAATGTTCGAAATATGAACATTAATATAAATTATATCTGCTTAATCAATCTCATTCAATTATATATATCTTATCTTAATCAATTATTCATTCGCAAATAGGATAAAATGTATTTTTCGAGAGAGTTTAGCTATTTATATGATCAATTAATTTATAAAATAACTTTGAAATTGTTTACTTTTCTCTTTAACGGTCTATGTGATTAATTATTTTATAGAATAACTATTTTAAGTATGAAAATTTTCATCTATTAAGTACTTTTACTGACGTCTAGATATTTCATGAAATACCTAGGTATTCTATGAAATAATTAAATTATACACACTTTAACAGTAACATATACACACATGCTATAGAATCTCAATTATTCTCGAAACATTAGTCAGAAGCATAATTTTTTTTAAATTATTCTTCAGTTTTAAATAAATCCAGGAACTCATGCATGACCAAAGATGCAGTTTTTAGAAAAATAAAACCTGTGACATTAATTCACGTGGTAGCATTTGAGCGCACGTGATATGATTGCAATGTGTTTCCTGATTAAGATTCGGAAGATGTCTCTTTTATGTTGCTGATAAATGTGTTGTGGTCATAATATCGAAGCGTATAAAAGCTTAATTAAGTTCTAACTTTTAAATACGATACCTACTCTCCCAACTTCATATACATAATGGTTTATCCGAGACTTCTCTTCCCCCTTTCATTCTGGATAATTGAGAGTCTGCTATACGAGTACATCAAGCTAACGCGGACTAAAACACTTTAACTATTTTCACAAGATTTTAACGTATAAAATTCATTGTATGTAAAATATTCTAAACTTCCTTTAATGCAAGAAAATGAATGGGGGGAAAAAAATAAGTTAGAATAATTTCCTTTATAGAATATTTTTGTTCAAAATGAAAGAAAAAGTTCAAGACATCGTTAAAAATGCTTTAATTATGTAATTAAAATTCGAATGGAGAAATTACTTTTGTTATTAACAAATTACTTTAAGGCTATTCTTCTCGTACTAATAAACACTAAGACTATTTAGAATCTAAATATTCATTTATTTTTAAATTAACTATTCCGAAAATTAAATTAATGGAAACAGAGTTACGAATACATTGCCATTTCCCGAAATAATATTTCATTTAATGTTCATATTAATGGGTATAAAACTAATGCCGCTACAGAAAGGCATTAGTTGACGAAACACTTTACTTTTTGCTTACAGTAAATGAGCTTTTGTTATGTAAGAAACAAAAATAAAGGCTTCCAGCTTTAAGGTTATTCTTTTATTTTGGAATAAATTCTGAGAAATTGAAAATGCATATCCTTATTTAATGGAAGCTTAACCGTTTAAAATTGTTTATAATGAAATAAGAAACAGGAAAATGAAAAGAGATAATGATTTCCTGAAAAAAATACATTTTTATTTTTTGAGATTTTTTAAACCAGTGAGATTTAACTGCTACACATTTTTCAGTATTATTTGCAGCTAAAAAAGAACAATCGAAATATGGCCAAGCTTTTAAAAGATTTTTGGCATAGATATTTCGTATTTTTCCTGTTAATAATATTTTTTTTAATTTTTAAAATTCATATCCTGAAGTTTCTCTAATTTCGTACATACATTTTCTAATACACGTAAATCAAGGATTTATATAACATAAGTAAGATTTTAAACGATTCGCGTCATCACTTTTCATTTTAAAATAACCCTTTTTTTCGAAATGTAGAATACTGAGATCACCAATAACGAGGGAATCTTTACCTTTATTTTTAAAAGTGAGAATTAATGATAATTATACTGTCAAAGCATTTTCTGATATTTCTAAAAAATGGTTTTCATGTATCTATACTACTATATATCACAACTCCATATTAATACAAAGGGGACATTTAATATTTTTGGGGGGATAAACAATTATAATCTGATTAAATTTTATTTATTAGTTAACGCTGGTTCTACCAATAAAATAAACAAGATTTAACTAATTTTTCACTCAAAAATCCCATTTTTTAAAATTAATTTTTCATTTCTGAAAAGTAAATAAAAATTCTAAACAGATTCAGCACAACAAACAAAATTACTTTTTAATATTCAATCCTTAATTGTTTTTATTTGTTCTTTCTATATCCTTATATCCTTTTCATACATTTAAGAAACCGAAAAGTATTTATATTCAAGATTTTACTATGAAACTCAACTGTAAGAATTATGATAAAATGTGATTGAACATGAAAAATTCAACCTGAGTATTCAATTTATTTTGTAATTTATTTTTAGTAAATAATTTAAAATGGTAGACTTTTGACATATGAATTCCATATATCGAAGTGCATTAAGTAAACAACTATGAATTACGAGATAAATCGGCTTTAATAAGTTTAAATTAGTATAATTTTTTTGGGAAAAGAATCTCTACACATTGAAGAAAACTAAATGAGTAATTTAATTAAAAATTCAAATGTATATCCATTGAGATAACAATATTAAAAAGTTGTTTTTTAGAAATTCTTAAATGGGCAAAAAACATAAGATTAAAGTATACTTAATCATATAGCTGGGGTTCGGAGACAATTTTTTCAAATATGACTTAAATAATTATTTAATTGTTATTTTTATGCAAGTATGTTGTAATACTATAAAAAAATACAGCAAAAATAATTTTTTGAAAAAATCATTTTTCAAAATATTGTGAAATCTGAACCAAAATAGTACAAAAATTTGCTATTTTTCTAAAAATTCTAAAAGTATATATAATACAAAAACAAATACAATTCTTACAGAAATACAGTTCTTTAATGTTTAATTGTACCGTATGCTAAAACAAACTCAAGTTTTACAGTACAAGTTTCAAATACAGGTGTTCAAAATAAAAAAAAAACCCAAATTTTTTTTTTTTACATGAAATACTATTTATTGACTTTACCTTAGCTAGCACGATTACTAGAACACTCAAAAATTATCATAAAATATTTAAATTACTCTAAGAGTTACTAAGAGTTTCAATTACTCTCACTGTTATGAACCATTATGTACAAAATAAATTCTTCAAAATGCAAAATAAAGTTATATTGCAATAAAATTGTTTAAAATAGAAAGTACAAACTCTCCAGTTTACGTGTCTTTGAACTCATACTTCAAACTTTATTTTGAACTTTCTTGTACGAACAGTTTTCATCTGGTTTAGAATGCCTTGTTGAATCAACAATTCTCATATTGTCGAGGTACCAAAAATATCCCTTTATTTCAGGCCCTAATTCCATTCTAACTTTTGAAGTTGGGGTAATAGATCAGCATAACCAGAATTAAAAAGGTATTATTGCAATATAAATCTCTCAGCTGAATGTTAGTAGCTCAACAAAGGTCTGTTTCGGGATTATACTCCACACGACATTGTTAAAACTTTCATTGCAGCTCTGAGTTTTCTCGTGAAGACATTTTCTAAGAAGATTTTGATCGCCAAGATCCATATAAGTCTTTTTAATAGAATTAATATCTGAATATAGAAGATCCATTAATTTTTCTTTCAACGTATCTCCAACAAAAATTCTGCTCTCTAGAAATATCTTCTTTATTGGCCTTACTGATCGTGTTTTTGTGGCCTAATAGCTTTAATTAAATATAAAATAACTAGAACTCTACTAATAAAAAAAGATCTAAGGAGCTTTAATTGTGAACGCAAATCATAAAAAGGTAGCAACTCGTTTAATCAAAACAATATTGTAATCAGTTAAGTGTTGCCTATTTGAAAGCGAAATATATATATTAAAACATATATTATAAAGTGAAATAAAGTTTACTAAACATGAAAATAATTTGTTAAAATATTTTAAATGAATAAAAATTGTATTTTGGGATTTACAAAACAAATGAAAACTCACACTCCGTTTTCAGATTTAAATTTCCGGTTTCGATTTGGGCTTAGTACGCCAAACAAAAACAGCTGTAACTTTTTTTCTAATTGACATGGAGTTTAAAGTAAGATATATTTTATAAAGCTCATTAAAAACAAGCTACAAAAATTCACTAAAAAATAAATTTTAATATTTTTTATAAAAAGGATGATTTTAAACCAGTCTATCAACACCTTGAATTGTTACCTTACCCGCCCGCTTCACTACGAAGGAGTGACATTGCAAGACTATACATTCTTCTTTTAGGTTATTGTTATTAAGTACTAGCATAAGCCTTTGACTGAATTGAAAAATAGTTTTAGGGCTCTCACCTCATGGTTTAAAAGGTCAGGATTGGATTTTTAAAACATAAGTATATTTATTATTTACCCTTCCGTAACCCCTTTGTGAGTCGGTTTTCTCATAACTCGTTCTTAACGGATCTCTACTCCACGGAAGAATGTGTTTGTCACAATTATAATCTGTAAGTCTAATTGTTCAAAACCAGGAATTCTTGTCTATAATGCCCCCGCAATATATTTTGGGACTCGATTTTCGAAAAACCTGTTCTTAGCGGATCTCTACCCACTGAAGGTAATATTCCTGCCAAATTTCAAGATTGTAGGTTGTAACACACTAGATCTACTCTCGGACCTGGCTAGAGGTGTGGGAGGAAGTGAAGGACGACTCGACATAAAACTTTTTAACTGTTTATTTAGCACACTAATTATCAACAGACACAATTCAATTGATCAAATAGGATGAGATATTCCTATAAAGAGCAAATGGAATTTTGCTACGAGAGGCGTGAATTCTGAGAAAACTTCTATTATATTGATCCATCTTTCATAGATCAATCCATTACTCTAATACTTGATTTACAATGTAGCTATGCCACCAATGCTCACTTAAATATCTTTAACTATTTAAAGCCCGAAACACACTATCTATGTAACTAATATCTGATCAGTAGATATCTTTAATTATCGTCAGCTTCTCAATATTTCAGTCTCCAGGCAACTCCGTCTAATCATCTATTCTCCTCTATCTCACTCACTAACTAGAAAACCTATACCATATTTAACTGACCTAATCTGCATATCACGGTTTCTTCTTCCCAAATGGTTGGTTGTGATTTATAACCCAAAGATGCCCCAAGAGGATTAGTTGAAGGGTGCGTATCGATCCGTCACATGGTCTATTAGTTTCAGAGATCTCGTGATGAGTAAAGGAGGGAGTCCCTTTTCTCTTATTGTATATACAGGATGTTCCTGAATGCCGTGTACAAAATTGGAAGGGAGGTAGTGAACATCGTGAGGAGCCGTAATTACACGGGAAAGCATGGACGGAAAGCGATAGGTTTCGCTGTACGTGAGCTCACAAGGTCGGCGCATGTGGTTTCTTCATTTCAGACATGGACAGCGTGTGATGAACATGAATCTTTATATGAACGCCGAGTTGGCGGATATCCACTTCATCTACGGCCTAGCCAACGGAAATAGAGATGTTGCTGTTTGGTTGTGTGGGCAAAGATTTCCAGCGAGGTGGCAAGCATGTCATCAAACGTTCGCTCGGGTGCATCAAAACCTGGCAGGACATGGATCTTTCAAAGCCACGATTGACGACACACCCGTCAGATCTGACATGGACCTGGTGGCATAAATATCCAACGCTGCTACTACGATCCGTGAAACACTCGGTATTTTCGAACATGTCCGCCAATCCATGTCGCGTCGGTGTCGTTCATGCATACATGCCAATGGCAGCTATTTCAAACAACTCCTGTGATGCTTTAATGCCCTATTTTTGGTTTATTATTGTTTTTTTTTATTTTTGTGTAAGAAAGCGTTTTACACTACATGCTGCATTGTGTCCTTACTGTCTTTGTGTCTCTTTACCTCGTTAGGGTTACGTTTCCGCCCATGCTTTCCTAGTAATTACGGCCCCTCAGGATGTTATCTACCTCCCCTCCAAGTTTGTGCACGGCATTCGAGGGCACCCTATATATATATATATAGAGAGAGAGAGAGACATAGATAGATAGATATAGATAGATAATATATCATAAGTAATTAAACTAGTTCGCAACTGATGTTTTAGGAGGTTGCTTTGAATTGAATATAACTTTATAAAACTTTATAAAGGAACTTTCAGTAGACATTTTGAATTTGTCCATTATTTTAAAATAATATGTTTATTCCATATACATTCTAAGACAAAAAAGAATGCATCTAAAATAATTTATACAAATGAGAAAAAATATGCAGCAATGAAGTATATGTATAATAAAGAAGCAATTATTTGGGTTAAATAAGACCTATAAGATAATGCCTGATTACCTGCAATAGTCATTATGTGACAGGTTCTATTCACGATTCTTCTATTAACAAATGGAAATTTTTCCTTAACTGTGGTTTGAGTTTAAAATCGCGTTCCATAGAGAGACTAGATGTTATGCTAATCTAAATGCGACTTAAACCCTGGCAATGGGTGAGTTAGAGTTAGACCTTATAGTCTTTACGATATCATTCAAGAGAGAGTAAATAATTGCCTTTCGGGGAGACGTGGACGAAACAGAGAAGTTTTAATTTTTAATATAGCCTATCTAGGAGAGATCAGACAAGTGCTCTATTATCGGATCGAAAGCAGATAAGTGTTTAATTGATTGTCATATAAACTTAAGTTTGGAAACTAAACTAGATTGCTCCCTAGGTTCATAATCTTTAAGTGATAATAAATTGATTAATCTGAAATAAAAGTAATTTTTATTATAACAATATCTGATGACCCGATGCCCCAAACTATACCTGCAATCTCCAGGTTGCGGCAACTTCTCTTGAATGATTTTAAGCTTCCTGAATACTTTCCCGGAAAAATAGATAATTATTTACCTCCTCGATAGACCCCGTTTGGACTCTGATGGATAGAATACTCCAATCATTCCAGGATCTCTCTGATCGAATTCTAAGACTTGAGAGAATTTATCATAAAATTTCGTAGAGAAATATTCACCTATGAATCAATGATAAGTTGGTTGATAATTCGCATTTGATTCAGAGGGGGAACAGTATTTTTTTGATTGATTCGCTTTGAGTAACTGTATTGACGTAATAAAAAAGTCATATTTTTCTTGCATATTGACTAGCCCCGATCTCAAGATCATGATCAGTAGACTAGTGCAGTCACTAATGACCCCAGTCTCTGATTCATCTGTTAGCGGTCTTTGTGGCCCCTTGTGGAGAAAATAGAAACACATGCCTCAGTTTTGTATGAATCTATCTGCGAAGCACTGGTAATCAAAATGCGATGATGATGATATTGATATCGAAAAGGGGTGTAATGAATCCTAAAATTGAAATTTCTTCAATTTAACGTACCACTAGAACAGGGGTGGGCAGACTTTTCCAGGGTACGGACTACTTCCAATTTTTTCAATGTATTTCGGTCCACCCAGTGTGAGTAACGCACACAAGGAGGGGGGAGAGTTTCCACGGGTTCCGACCCTCTCTGATGGACATTGAATTATTATTTTTTTGGATTGATTATAATACCATGCAAAAAAACGTAAAACTTAAGTATTTTTTGTTAATAATTTTTTATTAATTAATGCTGATTATTTAATCAGTAGCTTATTTTTTGCGGAGCTTTTTGTTCCCGACAATCTACAAAATCAAAAAAAATATGTTTGGCTGCGTTTTGGGGGTATGATATGAGAATAGTAGATTTTCGACCCTCAACCCCCCCCCCCCGCTTGAAAAATTCTTGTGTGCTCCTAGTGTCGAAGGTGTTGGGAAGTAGGAAAAGGTCTACAATATTTTAATAATAAGCTAACACTTTTAAAACCGCGTTTGAAGCAAAATGCAAGATACAAAAAAATAACAACATCTACAAATATTATTTTATCAAATGATGTATTTCTTATCAAACAATTCAAAACACATTAAAAAGTAAAACATATTTATCTAAAGTTAGCTTTTGTTGTTATAGCCAGTGGAAGACATAGTCTGCATACTTCAGCCAATCTCTTGAATATTTCCGTCTATAATTACTAACTGCTAAAATTTTCAGATGATCACCACAAAATCTTTTAGCGGTCCACCGGTCGATCGCGATCGATGTAATGCCCACCCCGACACTAGAACGTTGAACTGTGATGTCTTTGAACTCTAAATCCGGGGTGGGCATTAAGTCGATCGCGATCGAAAGGTGGACCGCCAAGACATTTTGCGGTGACCGCCTTCACATAAGATCTTAGTCGTGCATACTAAAAGAAACACAGGGGGTTATCAAAATACTGGAAACACCTGTGAGTAAAAGAGATATTTCTGAATGCACTTCGTAAGCATTAAAGTATAATCATAGCTACCAGATTTTTTTTATAAATAGAAATGTATATATTCTGATTGTAATCGTTATATATATATATATATATATTATATATATTATATATATATATATATTATATATATATATATTATATATATATATATATATTATATATATATATATATATATAATATATATATATTAGTTTATACTGGAAGCTATTATGTAGAAACAATTTCTGCTGCAGGAGAAGGTTGAGATCTCACAAAACAATGTTTAATCCTGTTTCACTGTCCTAAACCAGTGACAGCTCGAGAAATCATAATAGTTTTTCCCTCTAGATACATTTCTTTTTGGTTTGTAATGGTTCCATGTTCTTGGTTCTTCCGGTCTGATCTTAGGATGCTTGGGATTTATTAGTCTTTTTTCTTTTGAATATATATTTATGCTATATAATATATATATATATATATATAATATATATATATATATATATATATATATAAGTTTATTGGAGTTATGTAAGACTTGGATTTTTTTCAAAAGTATAAAATGTTGGATCGCTCAGATTTTCAAAGAGGTCAAATTGTGGGAACCCGTCTAGCTAGAGGGAGTGTGACCGAAACATCCCAGTATGTAGAGGTTTCTAGAAGTACGGTGTCTGAAGTCATTGCTTACACACTGCAAGACAACCTCGACAAAGCAAAATAGTGGAAAGAGAAATATGTGTTAAATATTCTCTGTATCTCTCTTGAACCACAAAAATTTTTCCTCTTCAAAAGGACGCAATTTTAGAAGAATAACGTTTGGAATTTAATGGACGAAGTAAAGTATCCTAATTTTAAAAAAAAACTTCATTTCATTTAACATCGTTCTTTCGCTCTACTTGCCTATGTGAATCTACATTTTCAACGACAGACATAATTAAAGCAACGTATCATTCCCGTTCCACAGACGACCACTTAGAATCCATTGCAAGATTAACAGTTAGTAATTATATTCGGAGATATTCAAGATTGGTACGGATAGTATGCAGACTAAATCTTCTACTGAGACTTTAACTACGAGAACTAACTATAAATTAAAATGATTTATTTTTTATGTATTTTGAATTGTTTGATAATAAATGCATCATTTGATATTAAATTCGTGGGTATAAGTATTATGTTTCCATTTTTCGTTTTACTTAATACACAGTTTTAAAGGTGTAAGTTTTTTTCTACTGTAGATTTGTAGGTAAGTACATATTCTGTTTTTTTTATTGTTATAATATAAATATTGTTGAGCATTTTTTTTTTGCTTATCACACCTACGCCACAGAGTGGACCGCAACACTTTGAAAAAATTAGAAGTAGACCGTGTCATGTAAAAATTTGCCCACCCCTGCTCTAGATCTTCATTTATTCGGATCACACTTTTATAACTGCTTACTTTATAAAAAAGTATTTGCAGACAAAATTTCATCTTAATCAAAAAGTTTCTTCTTTTGGTACTTTTTTTTATCTTCGAATTTCTTTAATTAAAAACATTTAGTAATATGTATGTCTACGGACCCTTTTTTAGGTAAAGTGGAATAACTGATCATTCACAAATAGATTCCCTCTCAAACGGATTATTTCTCTAATACGTAAATATAATATGCATCCATGAAATAATTACATTTATTTCCCTTAATGAAAGGTTCGTTACCCTTTAGGAAGTGTAAAAGTACTTCCCACCAAATTCATAAAATTTTAAATGTCCATGGGAGGCTATTTTCTCACCTATAATTTGTACTGCTAGCATTCCAACTAGCACAACTAATTTCTGGATTTTCAAGTCACAAGGACAAAGTACGACCTGTAAGAAAGAAACTTTTTCAGATTATGTACGTTGATTGGCGTATGTTCTTTGACCATACTCCTACTTTTCCAAAAAAAAAAAACATATGGACGTCGTTTGCGCTTTACTAAAACAAAAGAGAAGAGAACAAGATACGTTTGTACAACGATCCCACTATGGGTTGATCCTCATCATTTTCTGAATTTTCATGGAAAGTAATGTATATAAATTCTTAAATGCAAAATATATAAAACTAATAACTCTCCTTTTAGATTTTACAATTTGCAAATTATGTTTTTTAAATATCATGTAATGCAGTATAAAAAGAAATACAACACATAAGATGTTCTTGCATTAAGTAGCTG
>BMAO01007114.1:0-21065 GCA_019973975.1 Trichonephila clavata
TACTGCTTCGTATAATTTGCGTTTCGAGTAGTTTTAGTTTAACATTTTTTTTTAAATTTCGATAAACGCACATTTAAACTTGTTTTAAAAGAAAAATAACATGCCTGAGAGAGAGAATATTCTTCAAAAAAATCCAATAAAAATTTTCATATTTTATTTATTTTTTGGAAATGTGACAATTTTTATGAATTCATTAAATGGGTGGAAGAATGTCTAAAATAAATTCAACCTTAGCTTATTTATTAGGTGCTTCTCCATTTCGCTGACACAGATCTCGTCCAGTTGGCGTTATTGATAACAACACACAATATACACACATAAAAAATATTAAAAAATATTAATTCACAAGGTTTCTCATCTATTTTTGATCTGTTATGAAAAAGACGTTACTGATCAGAAAATACCACTACTTCTTTTGAAAATGTGGTGGTAAAAGGTTACCAGCTGAAAAAATCCGTTTTGCGTCGGTTGCATCTTTTTTGAGGCTTTATCGCTTGCAGCCGGGAAAAAGAAAAGCACCATTTATTATTATTATTTTTAAACAAATTCAGGTTAAGTACTTCATTATGTAGTAAAAATTTTCAGAAAAACTAAAAACTGCGGCATGGTCTTAAACATAAAGGGAGAAAGCAGCTTTCTAGATAATTTATATAATTAAATTATCACAATTTAGATATCAGTTAATTAACAGTTATATTTATATATATAAACTTTAGTTTGAAAATTAAATACTTTCTTATAAAATTAGGTTTCTACTAAGAATACACTAGTTAAATGTACCATGTTTTCTAGTGAATTTTGACATTATAAGTACCAAAACTAGAATCTAATTAATGAATGACCATAATAAGGTAGCAAAAATTATACGTTTTATGGAAATTAAGAGAAAAAGAGTGATATTAATATCAAATATTCTGAAAAATCATGTAATGGTGATTCTCGAATAAGATTCGAAAAGTACATCTTCAAAAAAATTTGCTTATTTTATGTTAGCAAAAGGTACCAAAGCAGATAAGGTTTTTATTCGTCTAAGAAAAGTTAGATTTTTTTAAATAAATATTTGCAACAATAATTTGCATAAAATCCCACAAAAATAGAACCAAAAATACCATACGCGGAAATTATAAGACAAAATTAAATGCAAGCATTGCTCTCGTTTTTAAATGGTATTCTATGTTTCCATTTTAATTGTGTTGATGCAACAGTACAAAATAAATCGTTTGCTCCAGGACTTATTATATTCAACAATAGTATTTAATTTTCTATAAAAACAAAAAAAACTCATTCTCAATACACTTAATAAACTGAAAAATATCCTCATTTTTTCAGTACTTCCAGTCTCATAAAATATTTAAAAGGATTTTCTGTTTTATTGTGTGATTAAGATAGCTCAATACAGATATTTCCGCAATTTATTTTCAATACAGAAACCTCTAAGAAATAAAGATGAATGAAACATATTTCAGAAAATTAAACTAATATTTATGTATACTGGGTGTAGCCAAATTCAACCAACAACTTCAGAGAGGTGAAAGTAGGCAGCATGGAGGCGACAAATCATCATAGAACATGAGGTCACACAACTCTCGTTTAGTTGGAGTAATTATCAAAAACAGTAGTTAAGGCTGTGATGTCATTTGGAACGAAAAGGGGCAATAAGAAGCAAGAAACACATTTATTAAACGTAAAATATGTTTACAATACAAACAATCCATCACAACTCGATGTCAGAAGTGCAACGACAAGTGATTGTCACAGGAATTATTCGAAGTTGTGACCCCTTAGGTCATAGCACAGCAAACGTCGAAGGACGAAAGATTATTGGACTCGTCCAAGCAATTCCAGTGTTCCAGCGACATCAACTGAGAAGCGCTGACTATTCGTACCGTGATATCCTCCAATGCAGTCCCCGTCCTTGCATAAAAAAGAAATTTCAGGTGACCCCAGAAGAAGAAATGAAAGGGATTGAGATTCAGGGATTTTGGAAGTCAAGCAACAGGTCCATCGGTTCCGATCCACCTCCCGGGATATGTATCATGGAGATGGCTGCGCACCGCAATTTAAAAATGATCTGGTGCACCAACGTGCATGAACCCCACGTTCCGATACCCCTGCACAACTCCAAGAAGACTTCCTGTAAGAAAACAAGGTATGTTATGCCATTCACGCATCTTGGCAGTATATATATAACCCTGCATTCCTTTGACCATTCCCATCGTTTGGCCCATTGTCCTATCGAAGGCTACTATTATGGTGATTTTCACGAACTAAAAGAGATTTGCGACACCATGTTCTAAGTTGATTTATTATGTTCATGCTGACTACTATCACCCCTTTTGAATTTGACTGTTCAATTCAGAAACACCCAGTATAGTTTCGATATAACTAGTCTTGATTTTATAATATTAACTAAGCACACCAATAGCCCTTACTAACATACAAAATGCGACTTTAATCAAAAATAGTTTGACCATTTACAGCTGTCCAGGAAATTGATTGAAGAAAGTTTGAGAGTGCAATACCTGCTCAGATGCTGTCCTCATCGTTTGAATGTAATTTTTATATTTAATAGATCGGTCGCCTTGTGAGAAGTAAGTAAACAGTCAAAAGCGGTAGATTAATTTGAAATTATTTCATAATTTGAAATTTTTTTTTAAGTTTCTGCTGTAATTCTCTCCTTAAAAATATCTACTTTCATTTAACACTTTTTGCGTATTCGGATGTATTTTGAAGTCGCATGAAATATTTAATTGTACAATTCAAAAATATTTAGCTACCGAAAATAACAAAGGATATTGTTTATTACTTTTTTTAAAAGAAGCAAAAAACATTATTTTTAAGAAATGCTTTAAATTTCAAAAAAAAATCATAACATTCTCTTTCGCTGAAGTTTTCTAATAAATCATGGTATTTAAGGTTAAGTCATGCGTAGAAATAGCTTTCTCTAAGATCAGAGGAAAACAAAGTTTTTTCTTATACCATAGGATACTAAATGTAAAAGAATTTTGCAAACATTGCATGAAAAATGTACATTAATATATTTAAAAAAAACCTCACATAGACAAAACAAATAATAAATATGCTTTTTTCATTTAGTTAAGAATTTATAATTTTATGACAAAATCATTTTTTACTCGCCCATTCTTTGTGTGTACTGAATAAACTTAATTGTTTTTAATTGTTCGTTTTATCTTCTCTTAAAGAGCATCTCTGTTGGCAGTGATAGCCCAGTGGTCGTGGTTGCTAATTCTTCTCTTGCTGGCATGAGAGAGAGATTTTTATGGAGTCGGGAGCTATAGTACTGACATCATTAACCTCTTTACTGGTTTGCCCGTACACCGTACGGGCACTGATATTGTCTTCTTTCTATTTTTGATTTGCACATATTTTTGTTCTTATAGTGAAATTAGTAGTTCTAGAGTTTTTAAGAGATACAGTTTGTCCTTGGTACTCAGATACTCCTCACCCGGGATTTGTTTTAGGGTAAGAACAGGCATTTTTCACTGAAGACAGAAATTTAGATTCCTGAAAATATTCGATAAATAACAGGCATTGACAAGGCAATTTGTTGCTTGAGAAGAAAGGAAAATGGAAAGATAATCGAAAAAACCGATATTATCTCTGTCTCACAGCAGTGCTAGACTTAGTATCACACCATGCTTTAAATTGTGTGCGCATATATCTACACACACATAAAATCCTCAACCACTTAAAAAAGGAGAACGAACAAGATTTTTTTTGTAAGTATGAAAGAAATTCTTGTAAGAGATATATGAAACATCCTTCATCGCATGCAGAGTGTTCTTAGAAAAAGGAAACATTTATAGTTGTTTGTTTTCCACAATTATAAAATAAAAAAAATAATGAGAAAACATTAAAATTGAAAACTAAAATGAATTTCTTCCTTTTCCACTTTTTTTAAGTAATATGCTTAGTTATATGCTATAAAAAATGTGTCTTTATTTGGAACATTATAGGCAGAATAATTGGCTGCTTACGTGATCAAATATTAAGAATATTTCTAAGAAAACAATGATGAATTTAGACTGTATTTTTTAGAAACATAGTCATCGATGAAGTCTCATACTCACACCTATAGAGATTAAACACAAGAGTTTTTTCAAAAATATTGATTTTGGTTCCTAACCTTTAAAATTACATGGCTTGCAAAACTAATTCCAGGCTTTTAATATTTACAGGTTCTTAGGCATTCTACTGATTTCTCAAGAGGACAATAAAGACCTGCTGTAAACTAATGAAAATAAAGGTTGACTGAATATTTTACGTATAGTGCATCGGTTAATGTTGCACAAGGCGATGAAGAAATTAACCGTAGAGCGCACTTCAACAAAATTATCTTGATCAATCTATTAACATGAATGCGCTGAAATAAACCCAAAGATGCACGCATTGAATTTGATTTAAATGTAGAAATTTTTTTTTAATGAATGTTACAATACAAAAATTTCAGGAATTTGAAATTGGATATCTAAAATAAAACTTTTCTTCAGAAGTAGGTGTACCAATTTGTTAAAAATCTCAATTAATAATGAGCATTTGTTTATGTTTAGATAAATATATTTCATGCACAAAATATTTAAGTATTGTTCTTAAAGAGCGCATGTGAACACAGTGAAAATTAATTGTACATTCTACATGCAAAATGTAAATAAAAACATAACATTAACAAAATTGATATATTGCAGCCTTTTTACATATTTTCCCTCTGACCTATCATTTTTATATTAGTTATCATGTGGTTCTTCTCAATGTAGGAATGAAATAAATGGCATAAAAGAGGAAATACCTTATTTGTAATTTTTTTATATAATATTTTAGCTTATTCCTCACAATATTTTTGCTTACATAAAAAAGTGTCATATCCTGATATATACTTAAATTTTCAAAAGAAAAGAAGTTTTTCTTACTTGTTATTAATTTCAATACAATTAATATTTAGTTTAGTTAAAATCATCACTTTCATCCAAACACAAACAGAAACTAATTAGAAGTTAGTTTTTATCTGCTGCATTTACATCTTTTTTCGTGAAGGTCAAATGACGTTCTATATTGGAACATTGTAAATTAACAGCTACCTATATAATGAATAAGAAAAAAAGTTCAAACGATGAAAATATATCAGAACTTGCTTTTTTTTAGTATTAACAGAATGTTGTTTGTAAAGGTTTTTTATTGTAGCATTCTCAAAACAATTATAATAAATTCACCAATAAAAATAGTTTCTTACTTCAGAGATTTGGATTCTGAAGTTCAAAATTCATTAAAAAGAAAAGTTTTTTTTTCACTTTTGAATCGAGAAGCTTTTTGTAAAGAAAATAAAATCGTTTTTATATTTTTCTCTATTTTTCTTCAAAAATGTTTATTTTTCAAGACACAATAATAGTTGTTTTCTTTAGAAATATAATGAAGGCATCGTTTTTTTTAAAGATCCGAGCTGAAGAATGATAAAAAAAAAATAGTAAATTTTTTTAGTGTTATTTCCACATTTTTTTTAAAATATTTTTTCTTATATATTTTTTTTTCTTTTTAAAAGTTTTCTAATTTTTTGGTTGAGCAACTTTGAGTTTTTCTTTTATTTATTTGTAGTAAAACTGGTTTTCGCGCATTTCACAAGAGCCTATTTTTTTATTCAAGTAAAAAAAGAAAAGATTCTTCAGCATATTCGATGATATAGATCAGGGATCAGCTCTTATTTAAAATTAAAAGTGAAAGAACAAAATTTTACCTTTTTTTAAACAAAATATTAAGTTTGGAGTATGATATTTATATATAAATAATATAACTGCGAGAATAAGGAAATTGAAATATCTAAGAATAACTGCTCAGAATAACTTCAGATTATAGATTGCTTGCTTTGATAATCTAATTGCAAAAAGAATAACCCCCCAGAAATAGAAAATTCTATATCTCAATTAGAATTGGAAATTTAATCATGTGTCTACTACCAGGATTTTTTTTATTTACAAATCGGTTTGATTATTTCAAAATTTATTTTTAGTCTACATGGAAAAGATGTAATAACTGACTAGGAGGTTTCAAACTTTAAATCTACTATAGATTCATCAAATGAAACACTTTTTGAACTATACACTGGGCCGTACGGAAAGGAAGAATTATATTCCTTATTCCATTTCTTCCTTTCCCTAAGGCCCAGTGTATAGACAGGTTACAAATGAAGGTTGACGTCAGAAAAATTTGCTTAAACTTGCAATCTTGGTTTCTAAGGTCAAATATTTGCTATTATACTACTGTGGCTAACTTCTCTCACTCTCTGGACTATAGATATACTTAAGGTTGTAACTATTTGGATATATTTATGGATTATATATGCTTTTATATTTTTGTCTGCATTTACGCCTAAATATAAAGAAATTTTATAAATAACTTTTGATTTTTCATTTCAAATATATGACCCTATGTATGGTTTATCTAATAATGTAAGGGTTTTTTTTCAGTTTTTCAGTTTTCATGATTATTGATTATTCATCTCTCTGTAGTAGAGAATTTTAACAATATAACTAATTTTAACTAATATATATATATATATATATATATATATATATATATATATATATATATTACAAAAATTACTAAAAATAGTTATAAACCTAAGATAACTATCGTCATAATAGGAAAGATTTAGCCACAGAAATACTAAAAGCAAACTCCCAGCCTTAGGAACTAGGAATGCCGGTTTAAACAAAGTTTTCTGGCCAGCCAACCTTCACCTGAATTTGACAGTATTCTGGGCCATATAGGCCATTCTGGGCTTATATATATATATATATATATATATATATATATACTGCTGGCTACCGTAAATGCAACGCAATGAAGGAAGCACGCAAATAACATGAAATTTATAGCATGCATTAGCGGAGATGAGATATTCAAATGATTAGAAATTCAGCGCAGACAAACATCACGCACGCCTATGGTGCCACCTCAAAGTGCTATTTAAGGCTTGGAGATTTCGACGATTTCAAGTTCAGCAATTGTGTTTTTCTTGTAGTTTTTTCAAAGACCGATCTGTCATGTCTCGTAGAAAAAAGCGATCAGCTTTTGATCAAGTATCCGAGTTCAACAGAGGAAGGATAGTGGCCTACCGAGATTGTGGATTATCTTTCAGGGAAATCGGTACTCATGTTGGACGAAACCAAGCAACTGCAATGCGGATATGTGGTCGTTGGATGTAGGAGGGTACGATGGACCAACGTGGTCGATCGCATCCACCTCAGTGCACCACTTCACGTGAGGATAGGCAAATTGTGCGCATGGCAGTGACGGATCGCTCAGTCACATCACGAACCGTAGCCTAGCACATTGAGTCTCTAACGCATCATTAAGTGTCTCCGCGTACCATTCGACGCCGTTTACAGCAAAGTGGTCTGTCCGCAAGACGTCCATTGCTGGGTCTACCCTTGACGCAGAACCACGGACGTCTCCGCCACCAATGATGCGATGAAAGAAGGATGTGGGTGGCAGAATGGAATGAAGTTGTCTTTACTGACGAGTCACGCATCTGTCTGTTACACCACGATGATCGGATTCGAGTCTGGAGACACCGTGCAGATAGGATGCTGAACAGCTGGACCTGCACCGGGTATTATGGTATAGGGCGGTATTGGATATCACTCTCGCACTCTTCTAGTACACATTGCCGGTACTTTAAACAGCCAGCGCTACATTTTCGAGGTGTTGGAGCCATTTGTCCTTTCTTACCTTCATGGCTTGGCCACAGCCATATTTCAACAGGATAATGCGCAACCACACGTGGCACGCATGGTCCAATTGTTCATAGTCAATCACCAGATTGAATTGCTTCCCTGGCCGGCTCGCTCTCTGGATCTTTCGCCGATAGAAAACATGTGGTCCATGGTGGCTCAACGATTGAACCAGATTACACCCAGCTGCCACACCAGATCAACTTTGGCAACGCGTGGCAGCTGCTTGGTCTGCTGTACCCTAAGAACACTTTCAAAGTCTCCTAATCAATGCCGAGGCGTGTGGCAGCGGTGATCTCCAACAATGGCGGCTACTATGGCTACTGATTCTGGCAGGAGCCACACTTCACAGAAGTCTATAAATTTAATCATTTAATACTTGTTTAACATGTTATCTACAAAATAAATTTTGTTGTGCTGTTCTCTTGTCTTTCTTAGTGTTGCATTTATGGTGGCCAGCATTGTATATATACTGGTGTACGAAATTAAGTGAATTTGCAGACTTGATCGAGTATTTCTAGAACTAACTAATGGACCAATTTTAATGAAATTTGATATATACATGCCTTGATACATTGATATAATACAAAACAAGTAACCATTCAGCAATTGCAATGCACACGCATGATCGTGCGTAACACTCGTGGAGCTGGTAGGTACGAAACAACGTTGCAGAGAAAACAGAAGAAATGGGTTAATAGAGAGTATGGCCCCTCTTACAGGTCTCACAGCGTGATGTCATACTTGAAATAAGGCAATTTATATCAGTTCTTGTAGCAATTGGTCACATTCGTTCAACAACACTGTTTTCATTTCCTGGATGATTCTAGGAGGAGGGTTGTGAGTTCCAATTGCCCCAGAGCGTCCTAGACATGTTCTATAGGGTTGATGCCTGGAGACCTGGCTGTTCAATCCATACGGTGAATATCCTCACTCTCTAGAAATTCGTCGATCAGAAGAGCTCTATGTGGCCTCGGTTATCGTCCATTAAAATGAACATGGAGCCACATGCGCTCTTTAAAAGGCGAATATAGAGCTTCAAGACCTCATCCATATACATCACACCAGTCACAAAGCCTCTTTCAAAGACATGGAGAGGTATACGACCCACCAACATGATGCCTGTCATTAATGCCTGCATGACCATTAAACCTGCTCCGCCATAATTGTCGATTTTGTGGACATATTGGAGTGTAGATAGTGGGTCTCTAGTTCTCTCCATATGAATGTAGGGTGAGAATCGATGTTTAAGCTGAAAAGGGTCTCATCAGTGAACAGAAAGGGTTCCCATTGATCCATACTCCAATTTTTATGATGCCTGCACCATGTTAAACGGACTCTCCTGTTCATAAACGTGAGAGGGATGCAAGCAAAAGGTCTTCTGGCAAACAACCCTCTTTCATGAAGACTTTTTGAAACAGTCACCCTCGATACACGAGTTCCAGTGGTTGCATAATAGCATATAAGTAACGAGAAAGCTGGGAAGTTGTAGCACCTCTGTTACGCCTCGCAATAACCGATAAATGAGATCTTCTCTGATCGTCGTGGCTCCAGGCCTTCTCTCTATGGATCCAGTATCCTAGAACTGTTTCCATAAGTTACACACGACACCGTTTGTTAAATTGAACTCTCTACAAATCTGGACTTTACATTAGCCTGCTGAGCCGTATAAGAGACATATTAGCCATACAAGATTTGCAGTTTTATCTAGAAGCAGTGGTTTTTCATTCAGTTCTGTTCTTTTCATGCAATTCGATAAAATATGCAAATTCTTTAATTTATTTCATCAGTATATATATATATATTAAAGCTCTATCTATTCTTCTTTCCTTCCTTACTAAAATTCAAACCAATAAATAAAACAAAAAATAATTATTTTAATGTTTTGTGTCAGAAATTAAACAAAGTTTAAAATGAATCAGGAGTTTCAGATATTACTTCTACGTAACCTGTTTCATTAATTTCTTTTTTCACCAGCAAGTCCTGGATATTTTGTGCAGTTATATTGACTTTCTTGAGTCTTAACAACTTATTGCTGCATCCATTCTGTTTTCTGCTCTCTTGATCAAATTTTCATAACCATTGTCATGATATTCTGATGTGACTGTTTTATAAATGTAGATATAATTTCCTGATCTTACGGTTAAAGTAAAGCAGATGTATTTGAGGTGAAAAGAAGTATTTTTATATTTGGCATATTTAAATTTGACGTTTGGTTAGATGCATTAGATTTGGTTACATGCATTGCACAAGTAGAACTTAATGATCCAAATTTTTCTATTTTAAATAGTTTTCTACACATATACAAAATACTTTTAAACCATTTTTTTTAATAATTTGGTAGACACTTGAGAGATTTACTTGCTGCTGAATGTACCAATGATATACTCTTATTTAGAATTTTCACTGTACGAAGACTCAGAGATTTATGAATTAGCATAGGTATTACTACTTTATTGTCTCAAGTATCACCACAAGTAAATAATTTTACAGTGCTATTTTTTTACCTTGAAACGTGGCATCCCTTAAATATCAGTCGCTCATTTATTGGCTGATTCATTCTATATTGTTACTTCTTGTAGGGTCAACAGTTTTTTCATACATTTAAAATCACCATTTGCTGGTAACAAAATCTGAATTACTAGCAACTGCTGCATTTTTCTTTGAGAAGTGATATGTTTTCGAGGTTTTTGTTTCATAACATTAGTACACAGTGGAATCTTATTCTTAACAGTCTTTAATCCAGGTGTTAAGAGGTTTTTTTTCTTTTTGTGTGTTAAATTACAGCCCTCCTAGTTTTGTGAATGCCATGTTTCAGGAAATAAAGCAGCCATCCGCAATGGCATCTCTAATTTTCTGTTCATTTTTTCTTATAGTCCATATTGCAACTTCATTTAAATGCAACGATTTGGTAACATATGACACATTTTCACTCTTTTTGAACCGATTTAAACTTTGTGACTTTGTTTTCGTGGAGATTAGATGTTTTTAAAAGATGTTTTATTTACTTTTTTAAAAATTTTCCTTAAACATAATATCTTAAGGCTACGTATTATTCCAATTATTCCACTTGGACAACGCAGGGGAGCATGGACCTGTGTATCTGCACGTTGTTTCTGCACAAGCAACACTGCAGATACAACAACTTGTTTTAAAGGTAACTTTAGCACTTAAAAGATTTCTCGCGTTTATTAAGCTAATGTTCGGGTGTTGTTTCCTTTATTTTAAATGAAATAAAGTTTACTTTATTAATTTCGTTACATTACTTATTGCACGGAGGTTTACCTAAATATCAAACTGTGTTATCGTGAATCAGTGCTACAAAAGCCTCGTATTATACGAGGATGTTACCAATTCTCGACCTGTGTTAGACTTTCTCTGTCGTATAGCAATGCCGTATTATAAGGGTATTACCAATATACCAATATATGTTCAAACAGCCAGAACAATGGTGACACAAGGATGGTATTAAAGATTCATGCTGTTTATAAAGATACTTCAAGAGAAATCAAAAATGGATCTTTATTAAAAAAAAACTAAAAAAAATCATAAAAATATTTTTTTTTATAATTTAAAAAAAGGAACGTGTGTAGAATCACTAACGTTTAAAAGCCTTCCTAAATTCAAAAAATACATAACAATCTCGCTAATGGCATCATCTACGATAAAGTTAAGAATTGAACAGGCCCAAGGTCAAGCATACTGAGCTGGGCACAGTAGGCCGTCACCTTCATGGGCTGTTGCATCACGGAGTTGAGATGTAACCGAAAGACACAACTTAAGTCACAAACAAATACCATAAGCAAGCGATACTAATATGAAATTGATCACATTGCACTTAAATATAATCCTTAACGAATCTATCTGAATGTCCAAATGTTAGACTATGAATTTATTAATGTTATTAAATTTATCACTTTTTTAAAAACTAATTAAGTTTTACACTGTAAAAAATTAAGAATAATATTTTAGTAAACAGGTACATGGATATTATATACTATTCAAAATGCAAAAATGATATAAAAATTTAGAACATATATTTATGTAAATATATTGCTTTAGAGTTATGATTTTTAATGTTTAATGTTTTGCAAAAGAAATCTGTGATAAGTTGGTTAATGTTAGCTTTCATAAGACTTAAGTAATTAAAATAAAGGATAATATTAGGTATAAAATCTCTTTTTTACCGAACAGTATTAAACCATCAATGTATCTTACAGATAAAAAGTAATACAAGATTGTTTTTCATAAAAATTTAAATATAAATTTGCTAAACAAATCCTAGAATGTCCGTGACATTAAAATTTATTTTTCTTTAATACTTATAATAATAAAAATGAGGAAAATGTGGAGCCTTATACAACAATATTTAGATCACAATTATCATAATTTTCTGATATAACATTAGGAATTTAAATGATATACACTGAGATGTAAATATATATCCTTAAAACCGTTATATGCATAGTAAGTATTTTTGTCTTTTATATAGTTAATAAGATACTTATATATAATATTTTTGTTAGTACTTTATCATTAAGATTATTAACAATATCGTGTAAAATAGTTCCAATAATTTAACAGAAACAGAATTATGTATTTTAAAACTTTTAATAACAATTAGTTATTTAATAGGATTCTCCTTCAGTTCTAAAATTAAATAAATATGCGGAATTTTACTTTCCAGAAGATGTATGCCTTAATTTTATATACAGCCATAAAACGATTGCAAATTTCTTTATAGTGTATGCTTCAGTTTAATGCATTATCATTTGTTGAAATAAAAGAAATTATTCTACATGCATCAAGGGATTCCTTTTCTCAAAATTCATGTTGTTTTAAATAATTTATTTAAAATTAGCCGAGAATGTGAGCAGAAAAACTTTTTAATAGACACAATATAAATAAACAGTTTTAGTATATGAATGTGTGAATCACCCGCTTTAATAAAAGGAAAGATTAAATATACTACATTAAATCGTACTTTAATTAATATTTAATAAAAAGATCATTTAAAATTTACAAGTACTCAGCAAATGCTTTAACACTTTTCCAGTATAAAATTTTTTCAATTACTTTTATAACTTGTATGAAAGGGCTTTAACTTTATAAAATATCTGAAGGCTATAAAACTTGCTGCTCTAAAATTTCTAACTACTTTATGATCTAAAACTTTGTCTTTTTATAATAATCAAATTTCCAAAGATATATTTATTAATTTACATAAATGAAATGAAAATTGTTAAAAGTTTTATGTATGAACAAGTTATATATTTTTTAAAAAGTCATAAAATAGTTTGCATGAATCATTTAAAGCATATATGTCAAGAAAGTTTTGCAAGCTGTTCAACGTATTTATTATGTTTGATTTTTGAAGGTAATGTTTCAAAGAAAGAATTGTTTCAAAAGAAAAATTATTACACTTTAGAATTATCTAAGATTCTACAAAAAGGGTAAAAAATGTGTATTTTTATATCGAATGAAAAGAATGGAAATAAATTAAAAATGTTTTCATATATATATAATATATATTTATATCTTATTGCGAAAGTAATGTACATGTTTCCATATTCAGAAATATTACTTTTAATTACATACTATGCAACAAATATTTGGTTTCGAAAAAATCAGAACAAATAAAAAAATATAAACGGTTTATTGAATATTGTTTAATACAAGAACACACAATTAATTTTATTAATAGTTATTTGTGTATAAATAATAAGGATTAAATTCTTTAGAATATTAATAATTTATTATATATATATATATGTATATATAGAGAGAGACATAGATAGATAGATGTGTCGTGTTTCGAGTCAACAACAAGCGATATTTGAAAAACGGTTTTTATGCAAAGAGCGAATTCTACGTCTGCTCTGAGAGAGAAACGGACACCAGTGTATAAGGGGCATTCCACTTACCCGGATCTTTTAAGTACCCTTCTTATTGAGGAGATACATTTGAAAGTTAAGCATGACATACGATGTAATAAAAATTAATGCATCTGCTCCTCGAAAGAAGTGGGTACTAAATTTAAACTTAAAGATGAAACGCAAAATAAAAGTTAAAAGTTGTATACGGAATTTTATTTCAGGTCTAATTTAATTATCCTTACTTGTGTGTCTGTGTGTGTGCGTGCGTGTGTGTGTGTGTGTGTCGACTTTTAGATTCTGTAAACAAATCCGTGTAGCCATATTCTTCGTTCGCAATAAAGTTTTTTTTTCGCCTGAAGAATGATAAGTCCAGCAATATGGCAATGAATTGTTAAGAAATTTGACATAAAACTATTAAAAATTGCTACTGAAGCTTATAAATTACTGAAAAAAATGTATTGCATTGAGGATTTATCGCTGGCATGTGTTCTTGGGAGGTTTGAGCGTTTTCAAGAGGGCCGAGACGATGCTAAAAATGTTTCAAGCACTGATAGTCCTTCCACGTCAAAACCATATGACAATATAGAAAAAAAGGCGCAATCTGGTTCGATCCGACCATCTGTAAAGTATTTGTGCAATTTCTGAGACTGTAGAAATTTACAAAGAACCTGAACAATAAATATTACTGTAATGTTACATAATCACTTCGACATGCATAAAGTGAGTGCCGAAATGGTGCCTAAAATTCTCACGTTTGAACAAGAAGAAACTTGCAAAACTCTTAGATTGACACTTTGAATGCCACTGAAAATGGCCAAAACTTAATGAAAAGGATACTAATGTGTGATTAATCATTGTTTTCTACTTATGATTCTGAAACAAAGCGCAACTCCGTGCACTGGAAGAGAAAATCTTAATCGAAAGTCAAGAAAACCTGAATGAGCAAATAAAAATTCAAAGTAATGATGATTATTTTTTCACTATTCATGGCAATGTGTATCCTCAATGTGTTCCTGAATGTCAAACTATTTATAAACATTGATACCTTCACTTTCTTGCTGAACCTTGTGAAAGAATATGAAAGTGAAGACACAAATTGTAGATAGACAAGTCATTGGTTCTCCACCAAGACAATTCAGCATTCGGATTATTCAACATTGCCTTACAAGAGAATTCTAGGGAAATACAGCATCCATTTTATTCGCCAGATTTTAAACCATGTGATATCTATCTGTTCTCTAAAAGCAAATCTGCATTAAAAGAAACAAGATTTTAGTCCGTGAAACTGTGAGAGACAAAGCGGCACGCGTCCCAAAGGAGCTGACACAAAAAGACTTCCAGCACTTTTTAGAAGATTCTCATGGAACATTGCAGGAAGAGAGAAGGGATTTATATTGAAGATAATATTGAGTACATATGTTTGAAATTAAAATAAAATTTTTATAGAATCAATCGCATTATTTAATAGCACAACTTGTATATATTATACCAATCACCGAGTTTTTAAAAGTATTTGCTTTGAAGGAACACATTTTTTTCATACTGATTTCAAATGATGTTCACAAAAGACATTACATTGCGTTCAAATCCTAACAAATGAATTCTATTCCTTACACGTGAATTTGTTTTCTCTTATTATTCAATGCATAAAATATTTTTGGCCTCTTTCCTTATCATGATATCACTGAACCGGTTAAAAGCATTGAAAACAAATACTTTTAAACCTTTAAAAAATAAATTCAAGCTTAATAAAAAATCAAGATTTATAATATTTGTATTTTTCATCACAATGTATTTAATACCAATTGAATTTAAAATAATTCCATGAACAAAATTCGAATACCTAAACAATCGACTATTCATATTGCTAAAAATAAAACCGCCTTAAGGCAATGAGCAACACATATTGATCATAACAGCTTTCATTATCCGCTATTTTAAGCTAAAACCGTAGGCGTCTATCTTACTAAAAGTTGATAATCTCCAGGCGTTGTGACATTAATTGGTAAGTCAATGCCTTAATCTTCATTAAGTAGTGATTCAATCGATTTCTCTCGGTTGTATTCACGTGCTTCAGAAAGATATAATGAATCTCTCACCCCCAGGAATCTGTCAGTCAACTTGACAGGATTTATCTGATTGCGGAGGATGTGTTTACACTGCACGTCAAATGCTACTAGAGATCATCGTCAATCGAAATTCGATTAAATTAAGAGTAAAGAGTTGACTTCTGCGTGGGTGGGGAATTGGATAGGTTGTGGGGCTTAGAGTTCATTTTGGTTTGTATTGAGAAAGACTTTGAAAATTAGAGAACTATGTAAAGAAAATTATACAAGTACTATGTGATTAGGAATTGCAATACCGGTATACCGGGATACAAAATTCCGGTATTTTGAGCCATTTGTACAATTTTGTAATACCGGTATTCACTAGTTTAAATACCGTTTTTTCAGTATTTACGAGAAATTTTAAAATTTGTCTCCGCTATATGTTCAGGGATCGTCAACATAGCAAAATACACTGCTGGCCACCGTAAATGTAACACCCTGAAGGAAGCACGCAAATGACATGAAATTTACAACATACATTAGCGGAGGTAAGATATGCAAATGATTAGAATTTCAGCGTAGACACACAACACGCACGCCTGTGGCGCCACCTCAAAGCGCCATTTAAGGTTTGGTGATTT
Source organism: Trichonephila clavata (assembly GCA_019973975.1). Lineage (NCBI taxonomy): Eukaryota > Metazoa > Arthropoda > Arachnida > Araneae > Nephilidae > Trichonephila > Trichonephila clavata. Next base: position 16,311 of record BMAO01007114.1, read on the forward strand.
CGACAATTTCAAGTTCGGCAATTGTGCTTTTCTCTTGTGGTTTTTTCAAAAAACGATCAGTTATGTCTCGTAGAAAACAGCGATCAGCTTTTGATCAAGTATCCGAGTTCGACAGAGGAAGGATAGTGGCCTATCGAGATTGTGGATTATCTTTCACGGAAATCGGTAGTCGTGCTGGACGAAGTCAAACAACTGTAATGCGGATATGTGACCGATAGATGCAGGAAGGTACGACAGACTGACGTGGTCGATCGCATCCACCTCAGTGCACCACTTCACGTGAGGACAGGCAAATTGTGCGTATGGCAGTGACGGATCGCTCAGTCACATCACGAACCATAGCTCAGCACATTGAGTCTGTAACGCATCATTCAGTGTCTGCGCGTACCATTCGACGCAGTTTACAGCAGAGTGGTCTGTCCGCAAGACGTCCATTGCTTGGTCTATCCTTGACGTAGAACAACAGACGTCACCGCCGCCAATGGTGCGATGAAGAAGGATGTGGGTGGCAGAATGGAATGAAGTTGTCTTTACTGACGAGTCACGCATCTGTCTGCAACCCACGATGATCGGATTTGAGTCTGGAGACACCGTGGAGAGAGGATGCTAAACAGCTTCTTTATGCACCGCCACACTGGTCCTGTACCGGGTATTATTGTATGAGGCGGTATTGGATATCACTCTCGCACTATTCTAGTACGCATTGCTGGTACTTTAAACAGCCAGCGCTACATCTCCGAGGTGTTGGAGCCAAATGTCCTTCCTTTCCTTCAGGGCTTGGCCACAGTCATATTTCAGCAGGATAATGCGCGACCACACGTGGCACGCATTGTCCAAAGGTTCTTCTTCAATCACGAGATTAAATTGCTTCCCTGGCCGGCTCGTTCTCCGGATGTTTCACCGAAAGAAACATGTGGTCCATGATTGCTCAACGATTGACCCAGATTAACTCCAACTGCCACACCAGATCAACTTGGCAACGGTGGAAGCTGCTTCGTCTGCTGTACCTCAAGAACACATCCAAAGTCTCTTTGAATCAATGCCGAGGAGTGTGCAGCGGTGGTCTCAACAATGGCGGCTACTTGGCTACGGATTCTGGCAGAACCACACTTCACAGAAAGGCTATGAATTTAATCATTTGATATTTGGTCAACATGTTATCTACAAAATAAATTTTGTTGTGATATCTCTTGTGTTTCTTGGTGTTGCATTTACGGTGGCCAGCAGTGTAGTATACATTTTTGTGTGTTGTTTACGTCTCCCAAACAGGAAAATAAACTGAAACTGAAAAATACAATCCAAAAAGCAATAATCGACTTAAAACGGCAAACTTATTTTTACGATAGTGAATTGCACTTAATATCTAGAACTGTAAGAACTCTACTTCCAATAAAACTGTTTGTTAATGGAATTATGCCGGAGAGATTCTACTTTATTAACAATTAATGGAACAAGAAAATTTCATGTTGCAGTCATTGAAAGAACAGCATACATCACAATTTGAAGAATTATATGCTTCATGGAAAAATTGCACAAAAATAAGGCATACCGAAATAGAAAATGTCTTACAATATTTACATAATTATAATGATTTTAAAAATGAAAATAAAAACGAAGAAAATCAAAATATGATCAAGTTTTAAATTTGATCAAGTTTATAGTAATATTTCTGAAACTCTTTTACTCAAAAACCTATCCACATTCAGAAGAATTTGGAACAGTTATCGAAGATGATGATGGCGATAGTGAAAAGGAATTGTCTCTTGAACAAAAATTAGAATGAGTGATAACTAAAAAAATTTCAACAAACCAAAATACAATTCAGAAATCAGCTATATCCAAAACCATCCAACGAGATATCGATTTCTTTGAAGATGAGGGATTTAGGGGCAAATACTTGAAAAAATTATATCGCGCATTGCTAACAGTGCCAAAAGAGCTTTTCCGACAGATGGTAATTTTTGCACAAAATTTGCATCTCAGGCTTAATGAAAGTACAATTGATGCATTGTGTTTTAAGATCCCATTTCAAAAATTTGTTGATTGTGATTTCTCCGATTGTTTCGTTTCTGGCATCTTTTGGTGGACTCATAATGACAAATCACTGCATAAAAATCGTTTGGATTCGTATTGAATTAGTCCATACATTTATGCAAATATCGTTTGAAGATTTGTTTTTGATCGGCATTCAGCAAATGTGCACCCCTCTTGCGTGAAACTTTGACACCCCTAATTATTTGGGCAAGATGTTTCGCACTCTTTCTTTTGATATCCCCACAACCTCAGCTATCTCACTAATTTTTACTCTTTATCGTCCAAAAAGATACCATGCACTGTCCCGATGTTCCGGTGTGGTTGCAGCTTTTGGCCGCCTTCACGTGGGTCATCTTCGAGGGACGTTCGAACACTTTTAAATTCAGCAATTTTTGAGAGCTGATATGTAAGGAGCAGAGTCCCTGTAAAATATTGCCAACTTCAGATGAATTCTGTAAGGGTTAATCCTTTCAAAACAAAGAATGTAGTGACCACATGATATATTCAAGTTTATCCATTTTAGCAAACAAACATGCAAGGAATCTACTACAAAAATTCGTATACACAAACTACTTGAGAGAACAAGTTAAAACTGGTCGTACGAACTAAATATACCTGCCACCAAGCAAGAAAAATTAATTCTTGCTGGTTAGACCATTTTCTAAGCACCAGCCATGAGAACTTTTCACCTTACCCTCGTAACTTAAAGTATAGACCTGACACCGTCCATCAGGTGGCATCAGAAACAGCAACACCATCTTATAATTTTTGAGCACTGGTGTATATTTCCTAAATCCTGTAAGTAAACCTTAAATTCAGTTCAAGCTCGAAGCTTCCTTAGTTTGGACTTACATTACCTAATTTTTATTAATTGTAGACTAAAATGAATTTGGATTTTATTCTTCATCTGAAAAGGGAACTCCGCATCACTAGGTTGGACTTATAGTTAGCAGGTTTGTGTCTCATACTTTCCAAATACTTATATGTAGCGTGACTATTGTATGTTAAACCTATAGAGGTATTATTCCGTTTAGTATGGCATGGTTAGTAGAATGTGAATAAGATAGTGTCATCTGACCACGTTAAAATTTTAAGGTACATTCGTTGTGTGAAACAAACCTTTGAGTCGGGCAAAAATTGTCATTTAAAGTGTTAAACAAACAAACAAAATTAAACAACAACAAAAACATTTTGCATTATTTAACCTAGGTTTGAAAATAAAAAATAAACCATTTTTTCAGAGTTTCTTACTTATTTATAATATCACTTATTTAGAATTTCTCACATCTCTATAGCTCTTTGTAATCACTATTTTAAATCATTCATATTTCTTTTTTACTGCAGATTATATTCATATATTCATCGCTTTAATACCCACAAAAATTCCGGTACCAGTTCCGTTCATTAGTCAAAACATCAGATATCTGTAAATATAATGATTTTAACTACAACAAACTATACTTAGGTTAGAATAGTTTAGACTAATTATGTGTACTTTCCACGTTGCATTTAGCGCTGAATTTGAATAAATGACCAGCCATTATTTTAGACTTCGTTAGCACATTTATAACCAGGTAAAAATAAATATTAGAAGAAGTAATAAAAACATATTAACTTATGTAATTAATTTTTTGGATATATTTTCATAGAACTAAATCTTTGCTTAAAAAGTATAACATACTGTACTGTTTTCCAAAATTAGTTAATGACATAATTCGACAAAAATTCAGTTTAATGCATCGAAATTAGATACATTTATTCCTTATGCTATAAAGCAGGAAATGGTACAAAAAATATTTTTAAAAAAACTGTACTGGAGATTGAGGTAGGATGATAAGTAAATGAGAGTGACATTGGTAAAACTACAATACGTCATAACTTTGCATTGCTCACTTAATTAGTACAAAGTCACATTGCGGACATTTTATATAGCTACAAAAGCATCATAACGGGCTCTAAAGTGTCTATGTATCAACTATTATTACAATAAAGCCGTTCTTCCAAAGGAGACGATTTTGACAGCCAAAGTGTCTGGAAGTGGTTGTTGACATGGAAGGGCATTTCTTGCAGCATCCGACAAGTGCTATATGGAATTGAGGATTGGAGACCTCGCTGACCACACCATATGGGGAACACCTTCTTCTTAAAGATAATCGTTGACATGTATAACTCTGCTTGTTTTGGCGTTATCGACCATAAAAACAATTGATCACCCCTATCAGTCTGAAATATTCATATAGATGACTCGAGAATCTCCTCTTTACAGCTTTCTGCTGCCATATGTACCATCTGAGAAAATATGGAGGGATGTGCGCCCGTCTAACATTACCTCTCCTCATCTGAGGATTGTTGATTCATCAAAGCGATTAATTTATCTGATGTGTGTAGATGATAGTGTATCCCAGGTTCTTTCAGACGAAAACTCGTCGTGAATAGATTTGGGTCACGAATCGTGATTCATCACTGAAGAGGACATGACGCCATTCTTGCCCTATCCAAGAATGGTGTTCACAGTTCCAAGATAGACGGGCTGCCTTTTGGAGCTGTGTAAAAGGAACACACACACCATTGGTTTCAGGAGTAAAAACCCTCTCTGCCATCCGTCTATACAACGGTTAGTCTCTATACCATTGTTTCAGACACAACAGCGAAATCCTTAGACAACTGCCTAGCAGTCTTAACTCTATGACGCCATGTATTTAATGCCCTATAGTAATCCTC
>BMAO01007115.1:0-59911 GCA_019973975.1 Trichonephila clavata
TTTGCATATTCCGCCAAGGGAGAATGTAGCGAGACTCTCGGGATGCCAATTGAGACTCTGACTGAGATCGGATCATACGCGGGTCCCACATGCGCAGGAGAGAGCAAAGGCTCTTATAAAAAGCGGCGTCCAAATGATGCGAGCACAGAATTACTCGAGCACAGAAAAAGCATTAACTCCGATGTGTACTGTGAGACACTCCGACGCCTACGCAGGTCCATCAAGAACAAAGACCGGGGCTGCTCACGGAGGGTGTGGTTCTGCTCCATGATAACGCGCGTCCACACGTCTCCAGAGTCACACAAATGGAACTGGACAAGTTCCAATGGGAGACGTTGGACCATCCGTCCTACAGTCCGGACATGTCACCCTGCGATTTCCATGTGTTTGGTCAACTGAAGAAACACCTGAAAGGAAAGCGCTTCAACTCGGACGACGTACTCAAGGACACTGTGAAGGACTGGGTCTCGTCACAGCCACAGGAATTCTGGGAACAAGGAATCCTGCGGCTTGTTTATCAGTGGAATCGTTGTGCTCAGGCTATGGTGTATATTTTGAATAAAGTCTATATTTGTACCCACCGTGTCGTTTCGTACCTTTTCATTTGATCACCCCTTGTATATATATATTATATATATATTCTGCTTATTTACATTTTTTTGTAAACCATAATAAGTCGTACAACACAAGCATCAAAACCACTAAGTTGTTCACAGAGGTAAAATGTAACATGTTCATAGAAAATATTTTGGAACTAAAGTATTTGCTCGGGGAACACAGTCAAAGCAAGTACCTTAAGTGGTAAAAAACGTTTGCCACATCGAGGTATTATTGTATTAAAATTAGTAAGTATAAATTATATATTATTTTGCTGTTGCAAATAAATAAATGTAGAAATTTACTGTAAATTTTTTTTGGCAGCATATTTTTTTGCTCATTTTTATAGTTAAATTTCTGATATTTCACAAGCGTTGTATTAATAATATTTGATTATGACTCAATAGTACAAAAATTCTGTCGAATTTGTAATATTTCTCACATCTTAATGAAAATGGAGAATCCCATTATGTTGTTCACAGCTCTCGATGATTTTGTTTCGCGAGTTTAATAGCAATTTAATTAAACTTCTGAATCTAAATTATTGATTTATCGATAGAGAACGCTAAATAGGTTGAAATGTGACAGGTTGACATTCACTAAGCAGATATGACGAGCATTTGTGAGATATTAAATCTAATTAGATATGCCCGGACGCTTTGGACTCGGAAATAAATGTAGTTAAACTAGAGAGCATTGCATTAACACATTTTGTGAAAATGGCTAATGCGAACATTTTGCTGTGAAAATAGTTTAAAATGTATTTTTATTGTTTTGGAAATTAGAACTTGCTTTTCGTAAAGATTTTAAATCTTCAAGAAGGCGAATAGAAATAAACGATTGTGTTTTTCAGAATTTAGTCTGGAAACTTATATTTCCTGTGTGCTTTTATGTTCTGGTTGTAAGATTCGAACGCAACAATTAATTCTGTTGGAGAGTATTTTGGAGAAAAATGACGAGGGTCGCTTGTTACCTTCAGTTAAGCACAACACAATCCTCACAGGACATAATATGAAAAATAAAAAGGCAAAGAACCACTTATCTAGCTATCTTGTCTTTTTTTGTCACTTTTTATGATTTTTTTAGCTGGTGTACCCATTCTTCACGCGGGGGGAATTGAAAAATTAAACAATACAGATTGAAGGATGAAGAAGTTTTTAACGAGTTAATTTTACGTGAAATGCAAATTAAACAAAAAAAAAGCTTTTTGCATATCTCAGCTGAACAAAGAACCATATTTGCTAAGTTTTAAGTCTGAAGGTCTAATAACTGATAAAAAAAGGATTTTTTATTTATAACGCCCCGTAACTCTCTTGTGGATCGATTTTTGAAAACACCTTCCTTAAGCTACTCTCCTCAGCAAAAGTATTACATTGTTACAAATTTTGTGTCATAAACGCTTAAAATAGTGTAAATAATTTACATTGGGATGTGTAGTACATTAATATTACTTTCTCTGTGCTGTATTTATTTTAAAATTATAATATTCGCAAGCGATGCCGTTCCTTTTTCATTATAATAGCGATTCAGTGGAAATATAACGAAATGTTGGTAATAGAGCCAAGCTGGCATACATTTTGGTGACCACGTTCGCAACTTGGCGATTGATTGAACAGTGCAGAAGTTGCTTTGCTATAGCACCACCTGGTGGGGAGTTGCAACAGAAAGGATAGCACAAAAACTTCTCCACAAAAAAATACATATACATGCCTATTTTCATAGTGATCGGTTGAACGGTGTTGGAGTGTGAAGCGATTTCATATATACAAATATCCATTGATATACAGATGGTACTTACGTATTATCGCTAAGTTGGCAACTACTCTGATTTCTATGTATCTGTTTCTTTCTAAGCTCTGAATACGCAAGCAGGTGCTTCGTTTCAAATAATGTCACCAAAAGATTATGATAATACATAATTAGCGTTTTATTTAATTTTCTATCAATTTTACTATTAGCAGATGGGTTATGATTTCCCGATTATTATGCAAATTGATAGAGAATTGAAGTGGACTGGATCTTCCAGTTTCTTATGTATGATTTCTCTTTAAAACTCAAGAGAAGAAATCACAGAGACTAATATAAGTAAAAGGTTAATTGAGATACGGCCACTTGTAGGAGATATTACTATTCAATTACAAGTATATCAACCTGAAACTGATATTAGTGTGGAGTTGGAAGTTTAGTTAATGATGTACTTCCATCTTGTTTTCTCTAGATTCTTAATTGTATTAGTATATTTTATAGTTTATATTTTCTGGTTCTATGCAGTAGAACGTCGTTTATCCAAATCAATTGGGACCGGACACCGTTCGGATACGCGATTGTTCGGATAACCGAAAACCGAATGCGATTCATGCAGTATATGATACTGGACACGATACAAATATTAAAAATCCTCACATGCGGAAAACGTGCTTGAAGAAAAAGCAAAATAGGTGCAAAATGTTGAAATTTTACGTTTATTGTGGAAAATAATCACTTATTTTTCGCTGTACCATTGTACTCTCGTTTTTTCACTGCAATGTCTCTGATTCTCTTGAGCAGCAGTAGTTGAGTAGGACAGCACTCTGATTGTTGTTCGTACCACTCCATAGCTGTCTCTAACGCAGAAAACGCATTTGATGGACCCTTGCTACTTTCGTTGTTGTTTCCCGTCACACAATCGTTGAGCACATTGCAATGTTCGAAAACGTATCTGGAATTTTGTCCGGATATTTGACGCTCCGGATAATAAACGTTCGGATAAACGACGTTCTAGTGTAGTTAGTTGTTTTTCTAATTCTTTTTAAACCGAGTTGATAAGGTAGATCTACTAAGATTTTAGTCTTTTTTTTCCCGTCAAGAATGTTACCCCTGGACATTTACTTGAAGGTAAGCCAAAGAATTCCTCCAAGTTTCAATGACATAAGCATAATTCAAAATGATGTGAGCAATAATAAATGTCACATGATTTTGCAAGGAGCAGTTCCCTATATTGAATTATCTTAACAGGTCGAGCACCGAATTTCCTATTGAACATCTGCTCAATGTCCTCGTGCGGGATTTCGAAATTCCGTTTATATTAATTTTTAAAAAAAAATGGTTGATGAATCATTTTTTTAGAAGTTTTAAGAAATAATAACAAAAAAATTGGAAGATACTACTCTCGTTTTTTCCTGTTTTCCCTTTTCCAATTTTTATGTTGTGTGTTTCGTGTGTGTTGTTAATGGTTCATGCATTATTTGTGTACTGGTTTATTTAGTACATGATTAATTATTTTTTTTTTTTCCTTTAGTTTGGCAACATTTTTTTCTTATAACGCCGTTTTTTCGTTTAAAAAAAAAGTAGGAATTAAATCTTATGCATTCATTGTCATCAATGTTAAAAATGAAGAGAAATTTAAGATTATCTAATTAAAATTTCTAAGATAAAAATAAAGAAAAGCATCAAGAAAATAATTATTGTTTGACTTGTTTTTTTTCCTGTTACCCTATATATATTATTTTACATAATATATTCAAAAGAAAGAGATTAGTTTTAAAAGTAGAATGATCGTTAAATATTCATAAAAAAAATTAGAACCAGTTAATTGTTTTCAATATTGCGGCATTTCCTTATATCCATACTTGAAGAAAGAACATTATTTTTATTATGTTTACTAGTTAAAAACAGTTCACTAAAACTATGATTCAAATTATTTTTTTAATAAATTCTCCTGAACCTTGGAATTATTTTATTATTTAATAAATACTTATATTTTCTTGGTTTACATTCTTTTGTCAAGAAAGTTGTTACATGAAAAAAGTATCAAATCTTTTTCTCTAAAGCCAATGCATTATATAATAATGTATTTTAATTTTTACCAACAAAATCGTTTTCGAAAACTGATTCAAACAATACATAAAAACAATTCTATTTATGGTTTTTTATTTTCTGGGGAATTCTCTCTGTGATTGGTTTGACAAGTTCATTTTTTTTTTTTATTGAATCTTACTTTCTGAAAAAATGCATTTTACACTACGTAGATTTTTTTTATGTTTACTCTTTTTGTACATTTTCCAGTTTTTTTTTTTTTTTTTAGATTTTGCTACAATGACAATAGTAACAATAATTTTTCTGCAGATGACACTTACTAACCATGAAAGCATTTTAAACTTAAAAATTGTCCAGACGGTTTTTTATGTTTGAAATAACTTTACAAACAGATCGATAGCAAAATCTTTTTTCTTAAAACTGAACAATCTGTATCAAGGGCAGTTCTTTTACTTTTTTTAATCGTTTCACTTGGTTGATCACAAAATTAAATGTATTCTCAAAATAGGAATTAATAAATTTGGATGTTTTATTTATTCTTCTCTTAGATACATTTGTATTATTAGAGAAATGCGTACTTATATATTAAAGATACTGGCCAATAGAACAGAAACTTTTTTAATGCAAATAAAAAAGTCCCAAAATTATTTTTCTGGTAAATATACAAAAGAGTAAATTTATAATCCAAATTAATAATACATCCAAGTAATTATATAATAAAATATGATAGAATATATACTTTACAAACACATTTTTGAATTTTCTTAGCATCTAAATATTTTTAAAATTTATCATTGTTTTACAATTATTATCCTATTTTAGTTGTATTTTAGTTAAAGTAGGTGCAACACATTTAAATGTAGCTATTTTTTCTTATTATGTAAATTATAATTATAAAAATATTTAATTTATAAATTTGTTTGTATACTTATAAGGGTAAGATTCTTCAATTAAATATATCAGAAAAATAAAAAAAAAAACTTATTTAATATTTTAGTGATTTTATTACATTTATTTTTTGTTCACGTACATTCATCCGCAATGTACATGCTCTGGGAATATTTAAAAATTAAATGGAGGTGCTTTTCTTATATTTATAAAATAAAAATTAATTATTTTTATAATGATATCCAAACTTTAAAAAAAATAATCATCATAAATTTCCAGCATAACATTTTTTTGCTGAGAAATCTGGAGAACCTTCCCATTTTTGCTCGAATCACGAATCAAAATTATTTCACCTAAGCTGTATTTTAGTTTAAAAGTAACAATTTTATTTTACATTAATTCAAAGGATGAAATATATTAGTTTGATTTTTTTTACATATGATATCTTTATATCTGCATGGTTATAGAGGTAAGCTAAATTGAATTAAAAAAAACTCATTCGCGTAACTATAAACACGTAAATAAAGACAAGTAAGTTTAAATCTATTAGTTATTTTATAAACTTGTATATTCTGTACAAAAAAAAATGTTACACTCTTAATCGATATTTTATTCCTAAAGAAATCCAATTGTTTTCCTTAAAAATCGTTATTACAAAATTAAAAAACTTGATTTACTTATTTTAAAACTATATATCTCTTTTGATCTATAATAAATTATAGTTTAAAAAACACCCTTTTATAGTTAATAGAACTAAGTTGCAACGATCTTTTAGTCGCCAAATCTGGGGAGTGAGTGAATATTAACGTCCCTGTTCAGCACACGAGGGCTTTTGGGACGGTCCGCGTAATTTTGACCATGGTCAAGTGACGCACACACCTGAGCTGCACCCCCCTCTCCAACTACACACCACACCAACGGAGGACGTTGAGCTCTCGACAGATTTAACGTGCATCGCTCCCTACCGCGATCTTAGGTACTGATCGAACCATGACAACTGGTCGATCCTAGTACATAAAGATCGCCGTGTGGGGAGGATGCACGAAATCTGCAAATTGGAATGAGATCTGAAATTAGTCGCCAGATGCGGGATGGGGTCTGAAAATGGGAAATCGTTAATCCTGATGATCCTGATCAGGACAATGGGACAAAACTATTAAATTATTGTATTGTCATCGGTCCTGCACAAGTGAGCAAAATTTCGAATTAATCTTATATTTTAAAGTGAGTAAAAATGGAGTTCAAAAATTCCGTTGCATACAAGTGAAGCTTATAAAAGGGTGTTAAAAATATGTTAGTAATATGCAACTTCTTTAATTCAAGATTATGCTTGATTCTTCACTGTATTAATATGAATCAAAAATATGAAGAAATAACTTGTTTTACGATCGTAATTATAATGGGATTTTATGTCATGTTATTAACTATATCAATTGCAATGTATAAATAATTAATTATAATTATGTTTAAAAGTGTCACACATTTTTGAACACAAAATTGTTTTGAATGTCTCTAAAACCATTCCAGAATGTCCTTCTCTTCAATTTCCTTCTTGAAAACTATAATTCTTAAGGCACTTTCCCACAATTAATTATGCATGAGCTTATCTGACCAATACGTTGACGAAATATAGTCATTTAGTTTAACCTACATTATGACATTAAAGATACAGAAATTCGTTTAAATACCATAATATTCTTTTATTTGTGTAACTATTTATTGTATTAGATATTTTGTGTGTATGTCCGATATCTTTTTACAAATAAATTGCTTTCATTCTCATTATAGGTAATATATTCCTTTGATTTTATTTATAAAAAAAGTTCAGAAGGACTTTTTCTCACAATTAATTATGTATGTAACTCTTTTATCACCTTGTTAACACGAAAGACTACTAATTTATTTAACCTAATTTATATCATTAAAGATTCAAATCTAAATACCGTGACGCATTTCTAAGTATATAGTTATTATTGTATTAAATATATTTAATTAGTTATTCACGTATCACTTATTACCTAGGAAAATGCATTATTTTTCAGAAATTAATTAATTTTCTATGATTTTACTCTTATAAAATAAACTTTCGAAAAGCGAAAACCTTATCATGTGTTGATTTCTCACAAGTAAATTGGTGAGTGTGTATTCTATGTTATCAATAGCAAAAACATTAGAATTTTGATTAATCCGGAATAAATGTATTAAAAATTCAGGTTTTCAATCTTAAGTTTGATATCACATTTATGATTTATTTATCAGCATGTAAAAATGACTTCAGACGATTTTCTGCATCATTAAAATGCCATTAGATTTTATGTCTCCTGCACTGGAGAAAAAAGATACTATGTCAGGGTGAATTTTTTATCAAGTTTCAAAATTTATTAAAATAGTTCAGAAACTGTTTCAGTTTGTAAATTTACTTTAATGCTTACATACATCCTGGTCTATTTAAACTAAAATATCTTATTTTTAACTCTTACGGTACATTTGATTGTAATAGTGTATTTGTCTTTCAAATTTAGTAAAGGGTCTAAAACATTGGCTCTCAAAGTGGTCCCTACGGATCCCCATATTATTCAAAAGGTCCATGAAAAAAATTATTTGGGGGTTCCTGAACAACGTCATGGGGTCGGCGCAAGATTTAATAAAAAATATAAAAAATTTGATCCACTTTGTTTTTATGGAAATTTAAATAAATAACAATAATTCACTTGGATATTCCCGGCTGGGTGTTGAACCCTTTTGCACGCAGACTAACTCAGATCCTAAAGACAGATAAATCCATACTAATACTGGAGCATCTTATTGAAACATCCGCAAATGAGGGACTTAAACCAATGTTTGAGCAAAGATACCACAAATTCTGGTAACAAATACAAATACCAATTTTATATCCTGCATTATGGGTTATTATATAGAGGTTTTTGACTGCTTTCCTGCCTTCCAATTTGGTATAGAACGGGTTTCAGTGCCATAAAAAACCTCATCACAAAAAAAGAAAAAAGAAACCGACTAAAAACTAGTGCTCGTGGGGATTTGCGGTTGCTACTCATAAACATTGAGATGGACACACACACATAAATACATCTCATCAAGTTCATCCAAGTCATTAAATTTTATTTTAAAAGCAAAAGTTATAATTTCAATAAATAATTCTTCAAAAAAATGTTTTTTTTAAATCTGTAATTTTTATACTATGCATTTGTGTAATTTATTCTCTTCAGGGTCCTTGGGAAAATTTTGACTTTAAAAAGGGGTCAGTGGGCAAGTTTTAACTATAAAAAGGGTCCATATGTGTTAAAAAAATTGGGGAACCACTGGTGTAAACCTACTTGAATTTATTCCATTGCTTGGATTCGCTCACAATCCCATATTCCTACAAATTAATAATTGAATTCATGTATAGCGAATATACAGAAGTCATTCACATTCATATAAGTGAATACATGGGAAGATATTATCTATAATAAAAGGATTTTTATATGTTTTTTCTCTTGTGTCAACTTTTAACCGTGTTACTTGAAGTAGAAAATGGGCATTTTTTTATTAAGTTGACAAATAAATTAATTTTTTAGAAAATGAAAACTTTATACTATATGAACAAAAAGTATTTTTCTGTAATATGCTATTTGTTAACGAACTTAAAGCGATTTTTTCTGCACACACATTTATATAACCTCTCTCTCTCTAAATATATATATATATATATATATATATATAGTAACATAAAATGAAAGAAATACATGGCATAATAAAATTGATAATACAAAATAATATCACTAACAAAGCTAGAAGATTCAAACCAGATTTAAAGAAACACACTTTAAAAATAATGGAAGAGTCTATTATAGAAGAATTAACTAAGCGTATGTATAACATGGAACAGAATTAGAACTTTAAAATGTAAGAAGCCAAAAGAGTCAATAGACTAAAATGAAAACCTGTTATGATTTCTAAAGCTGTTGCTGAATTAGGACCAGCAAAATTGGGGTTAAATATATTTTATGGATCCTACCTTCCCCTGTTCAGCAGAAATTTTATACATAACAGGAAAACATACCAATATTGAAAAGTTAGGCCTAAAACCAACCACGTGTAATTTGCAACCAAAAGAAAAATAAAATAAAAATAATAGAAAATATGAAAGGAAATGAATCAGGAAGGAATATATATATATATATATATATATATATATATATATCAGTAATATAATAAACTGAAACTAGTTCGGATTTTTTGGAAATAACTTTAATTTTTTTTACAGATTCATAACAGATTCGATAAAGATTAATTCCAACATGTATTGAGAATTTATTACAAATATACATTAGGAGTTAAACTGACTCAAGACTAAGGTAATCGTGGGGTTAAGGTACTGAAATCAAGGTCGACGTTACTCCTGTCGAGTCGTGGTTTCGAATCCTGGTACAACTAACCCCCTCCCCCCCCCCAGGTAGAAAGACCGATTAACATTAAATTTGTCGAAGCTCAAAATCTTTACGTAGGTGTAGTGTGGAAGCTTGGAGAGTAAGATCTGCCAAAACTGGGGTGCCTTAAACGCTTGACTGTAGTCACCAGCAGCCTTAGTGTATCTTTGAAAAGTGCTTTTAATAAATAATCAACCAAAATAACTCCATTCATTAGTTTGTCTATTTTCCAAGATTTTATTATTTTTTGTAACTAAGAAAGAAGAAAAATATCTTTTAAAATTAGTTTAATAAGCTGTTGTTAACTTTTTTAAATTAAAAATTTTATTGTACCTTATTTATTCTTATTTCCGTTTTGTATATTGCCCATTGGAAATCATTTTACTAAGAAAAATGTAGTAGTAGATAGATGCATTATACATGTATTAAAAATATGTGAAAGAGAAGTGTTAAGAGTATATCATAATTATTCATTCATTTTACAATTTTATTGTAATAAATATATACAATATTTGTGATAAATATTGTATATATATATTCTACATATTTATAACTATTTAAATGAACTGTAAACTAGTTTAATCATATCTTAGTATGTATATCAACCTTAAGGGGACACAGTACGATTCAAATCACAAAAATCGGTCAAAAAATCAAATCTAATTTTTTTTTAGCCTAAATTATTCTTTATATACTAATTAGCCTAAATCATTCTATATATTATCTATTACCTCACAAAATTTGAAAACTCTAAAACTTAAAAAAACATAGAATTATGAAAGCTTTTACGTACGTTTTTATTCACATCCCTATGGCAAATCAAAACTTTAAACTTACTTATCTCAGAAAGATAAAATAACGTGTTGGTCTTCATTTAAAATGCTAAGGCTTTTTTTCTATTGTGCCTAATGCTTTGAATTTTTTTACCTATAGCTAATAGTACATGTAACAAAAGTTGGTATGCATTTTTGAATCAAAGCAATACTTATTTTTTTAAAAATAACTGAACTCAGAATTTATAAATTTTTTTAAGGAATTTTCAATAAACACTCATAAAAAGAAGTATTGTACGAATAGCAATCATTTTATCGCAAAACCCATTCCAAATTTTGTTATACATGATTTGACGTACTTGTAAATCAAATTTCATGCGTGTACGTAAATTTTTGTATGAGAAGTAACATTTTAAAATCACATAAAAAATTTTATGTTTTTCCCTCAAAAAATTAAATGACTAGCTTTTTAATGAAAATTTGAGCACAAAATCTGCTTTACATTGCATACACACATAGGAGCAAACCAAAAAAAAATTTTTAAACCCTTAAATTAAAAATTTTGGCTTAAATCGTACCATGTCTCCTTAAAAGAAGCTTTGGAATTTTCAATGATGTTTGAAATTAGTTTTTCAAGCCTTCTTTGTTAATAACTTTTCTTGTAAACGAAGCAAAAAAAAACTTACATAACTCTTAAAGTTATTTCATCGCTATTTTTCCCATTGGCAATTAAAGACACACTTAAAAGATAATGAATGAAAATGAAAAAAAAAATGAAATCGAAATTACAACACCATATGAATTGATTTGTCTTTGATACCTTCGATTCCCAGGTACCTGATGAAAGGTCTTGTTTTAAAAGAGGAAGTCAGCTGATGTAAAGAAGTTGCAACAATTGGGGCGGGTATATCCACTTTTTTCTAGGTCATTTACAATCGCTGATCGAACCACTCTGAAAACATCACGGAGCGCCACCTGGTGTGCACTTCCCGCATCCACCTGTTTTAATTGAGTGGACGATATTATTAAAGAGTGAAGTCGGAAGAGGTAGTTTGCGCGGAAAAGGTTGTCTGCGGAATGGTACGTGAGGTCACGAATGGCAAAAATGTCACGCACGCACGTGTAATCGCCGAAAAGTTTAATTTTTTTCCAATCATATCCAGTTGGTACGTGACGGAAATTAATAAGCCCATTACTGAAGAAATTTGAACTCTGTTAACAAGCAGGTTGGAGAAAATTAGTCACTAAATACTGCGCGGGGCGATAGCGTGCGCTTCTGAATTTTTGTTTGTTTTATTGGGGGATAAATTTTGAAAACGATTATATGAATTTTTCCCATACATTTTTCAATTCGATGGCAATAATAAGATATTGGCTTTTCATAACACACATTAAAATTGTAAATTTTATTGCTATATTGTAACTAATCTAATAAAACTACCGAATCCCATCTAATTTCGTTCGATATTGTTCATTCTTAAGTAAATCTAGATTTCCCCCATTTTCGAGTATATATGATTTTTAAACTGTTACGCATTTCTGCCTCCTCTATAGAGTATTTTATCCCCAATATATATGTCTGAAGGAGATTCGATTTCGGTACCTCCGTTCCGTAAGCACATAACAAAACCACTATACTAAAATGATCATCTTAATGCGGAGGTTGTTACTGACTTATATAGATGTCACCGCCACAAGTCTTTTGATTGGTTAATTGAACTTTACACTTTAAAGCTACAAGAGGGAGAAGCTACAAGAGGAAGAGGGTAATTTTCAAACTCTGATTCAAGTAACGAAAACCAAAAATCTCTCAACACGCCGTGTTCTCAATAATTTAGTGGCCATGGTCACTAACATGTGGCCGATGTTGTCGAGTCACCTGTTCAGTGCTAATGAAGAGAAGATGGGCTGATAACGCTGGAGTTCTTCAAAGGGAGGGGGGGGGTCCAGGGTCGAAATTCTTTTAATTTTATCGATTTTCGGTTACAGTAAAAAATCAATTATTGAATAAATAATAACCATTAATTAACAAAATTGATAAAAATTACAAATACTTAGTTGAATTTTACGTACTACACACATAAGATTATTATCAATCGAAAAAAAACAAGGGCTTTGGGGGTGTGTTTGGTCTTGAGGACCCCTTCTTGTGTGCGCCACTGGCTGATACACGTTAAATTTTTGTGGTTCAACGTCCTCACGTTAGCATGGGGAGGGGGAAGTTTGGAGAGCGAGGCCCCAATTCAGATGTCGTCCTGGCAACTTGATTGTGAGTGAGTGAATATTAACATCGCACTATTAAGCTACACGAGGGCTTTTGGTGACGGACCTCGTAATTTTGAACCATGGTCATGTGACGAGGATGACACCTGAGCTGGCACGCCCCTCTCCTAACTACCACACCACACCAACGGGAGGATGTTTGAGCTCTCGACAGATTTAACGTGCATCGCTCCCTTACACGGCGGGTCTTCAGTGGTACTGGGTTCGAACTCATGACACGCCAGCCATGATTCGATACCTTGACCACTTGGCTACCGCAGCCCACTGGAAACTGGATGGTAGTTCAAAATTACGAATTTCGTCACCAATAACCCTCGTGCTGCTTCACAGAGTGACGTTAAATGAAGCCTCACCCACGCCAACGTGAGGATTTTAAGCCTCGACAGATTTAACGTGTATCAATATCTCAACTTAGTAGGTCTTTAGTTGCACCTGAATTCGAGCGTATGACTCGATTTCAACAAAACTTGCTTCGAGGTACCCACCACGATCACTTGCGTATTAAGGCCCCTATTTGGATCAAAGAATTGGGTCAACGAAATCAATTGATGGTACCTTACATTGTTCTGGGCTGTTAAGTTTTAACAGGTTCAGCCTTTGAGATAATGAGACCCTGATTCCACTATTACAGACGGATGAAATTAAGTGAAATAATGAAATTCCTCGAATTTGTTTATTCTGCATGTATTATGCCACTATATTCTTAGCTAAAAATTTGTTAAAATTCTTATGATATATATAGTTTTAACATTTTACTGGTCATATACCTTTTTCCTAAGAATTTTACGAAATATTATTTTTTTAAAATATGTATACCCACATTCTAATTTCATTTCTTATATCTCTGAATTTCATTGTGAGTTAGTATTTATCAAGGTCGCACTCTGGAGCAAGGGCTACTGGTGACGGATCTCATTATTTCGAACCATTGGGAAGTGACGAGGTCGATAACTAAGCTGCCCCCCCCCTTATCCGAACTTAACACCACGAGAACGGGAGGACTTTGAGCCTCTACAGATTTAACATTTGTCAGCCCCTTTACTTGGCGGGTCTTCAGTTTCGAGTGAATATTAACGTCGTTACTCGAAGGCTCTTTTGGCGAAAGACCTCGGGATTTTGTATATTGTTCAAGTGGCGAAGACGGCACCCCTCTCTCCTAACTCCCACTCCAAACCAACGGGAGGACGTTTGAGAAACGACAAATTTAACTTTTATCGGCTCCTTTTGCACGGCGGATCGTCACCAGTACTAGGCTCGAACTCGTGACCCGCCGGCCAGGGTCTTCAGGGGCACTAGGACTCAAACTAATAACATGCCGGCTATCTAAGCCACTTGAATTTTATGGTAATTGATTACTATAGGGATGTTTCTTTATATACAGGGTGCCTGGGCTTAAAGTATCCAAACGTAATGGCTTATTATTACGGAACTACTTATCAGAATATAAAAAAACTGTTCATCCGTGGATTGGAAACATCTCCGAGAGTTTTTGGGTCTAGTCCGATTGGCTGCATGTGCGCGCATTATTCGGCAATTGCAGACGATAATCTTTTTAAGCTGACTTCATTAGTGCAAATGGGGACGCCACAGTAAAATGTGCAGTCCGTACTTTGGTTAACGGAATTTAAATCAGTCGCGCGTATATAGCGACGTGTTCGTGTAGAACGGAGTGTCGACCCCCTGACATCAAAATCTATCCACCAATGGGAAAGAGCTTTAAAGGAGACGAGAACTATGATACCTCTAACTGGCAAATATCCTTAAGTTTTCGTGATAGAAGACACTGTTTATCTCGTGTGCATGATTCATTTTGTAGGAGTCCTGACAAGTTTATTAGGCATTCTGTTCGAACACATCGCTCTACACGCGTGACTGATTTAAATTCCGTTATATCCACAGTACGCACTGCAGCTTTTAATTTGGCACCCACATCTGTACTAATGGAGTCAGTGTAAAAAGTTGATCGTCCGCGATTGCCAAATAATGCGCGCACGTGCGGCCGATCGGACTAGACCCAAAAAATCTCGGAGGGGCTTCCAATCCCCACGGATGAACAGTTTATTACATTCTGATGGTATCCAGCCGTAATAATAAGCCATTACTTTTGGATACTTTAAGCCTGACCCTGTATATTACCTATTGTACATTTTACAAACTGAAATAAATTGAATACATCCACACATCCACATATATTATTTTCCTTCTATATATTTTTATCTAACTCATATTCTTTATCGAGGAAATTGTTCTGAGGGAAAAACTATCAGATAGATATAAATGCTCTCTATTCGCATAGATTCCAACATTTCGATATTTTTTAATAGTTTAATGCCGTATTGCAACTGTCCCAGGAGGCGATTTAACGATCTCTTACCCTGGTTTGTAGATTTCCTAATGAATTCTGAATGACCATGTAATGATAGCTAATTTCCAAGGTGTGTAATTGCATTTTTAGAATAATAGCAGAGGAATTCAATTACCTAATGACACTTTCTTTTAGTGTGAACTGTCTAGGACGCCGCAGACTTTTTACAGGGTTATTATACTTTTTTTTTTGTAGCGTCACTAATAGTTTTTAACAATTTGTAAACGTTGGATTGACATATATTAATGAATTACGATGGTTTTCGCAGGAAGACAAATAAGGTTATATTTTTTTTATTATTATATCAGTCGGTCATTATTTTTTATCGGTAATATCGCAATTTATCGAAACGGGTTTTTGGTTTGGAGGGAAAAAATATCTGTGTAATTAAGGCCTAAAAAAAAGTAGTCGTTAACATATTTTTTTTTTATAATTTTGATATATTTTTATATTTTAATTATTAAGTTATCTTTAATTTCTTTTTTGATTGGATGTGTATTGTATATTCCAAAAATTGTTCGCTGATTTATCATACATAAAAAAATGTAATCCAAACTAGCTGTTGTACCTAATTTCGCTCGGGTGAATTTTCAGAATAAAACTAACCAATTCAACCAACAAGTCTTAAATTTTAACATTCAATTAATATAGTATTTTATATATATTGGGGGTAGGCATATTATGTCGATCGCGATCGATCGGTGGACCGCTAAGACATCTTGGGGTGACCTCCTGAAGATTAGCCTTCAGTAATTGTATACCGAAATATTCAAGATTGGCTGACAGTATGCAGACTAAGTCTTTACTGACTATAACAACGAAAACTAACTTTAGATAAAAAATGTTTTATTTTTAATGCAGTTTGATTGTTTGATAATATAAATGCATCATTTGGATATTATTATTTTTGTATCTATTATTATTATGTTTGTATCTTGCGTTTTGCTTTAAACGTGGTTTTGAAGTGTTACAGTTTTTTTTATTTTAGTTATGTAGGTAATACACATATTTCACGCAACTAAATATACGTATTTTTCTTTTTTTTGGTTTTGCAGATTATCGGGAAAAAATGGTAAAAAATAAACAACTGAATAAATATGGGAATCTAACCGAAAACTTCCAAAAAAGTTAGATTCTTCAGATAGCGGGGTTTTTATTTGACGGGGTGTCTAGGGGTTTTTACGATGTATGGGTTAACTTTGAAATACAGAATAGACAACGTAATTTAAAGAAACTAAATAATTTACTATGAGTTACCGGAGAGTATTTACAGGGGGAATATTTACAAAATGAAATTAGAACATGCAGACATTTAAAAATATAGGAAGGATAGATAGTTTCTTTTAGGAGATTAAATAAAACTCATTACGGGATGTGCTGGTGACTTACCGCCTAATGTCGGCGAAACAAGCGCGGACGCGCTAAGACGGTGCTTCGTTGTCGATTGTTAGTGGGCCTCTGACGAAAACAAATCGCGTCAGCGTTTTAATAAGTACGCTAGATGGCGTTGCTGTGGAATGCTGTTTTGACTAACATTGCCGTCCTCTGCAAAGGGATACGATCAAAGGAATCAGAAAAAAAGTTCCATGGGATATCCTACATAAATAATTAGCATTAATTAATAAAACAATTATTAATAACAAGTACTTAATTAAATTTTACGCACTATATATGGGATTATAATCAGTCGGGGAAAAAAAGCAAGGGCTTTGGTGGAGGGTGTGGATTTGCGGACTCTCACCCTTTGTGTTCACCACTGACACTGAGTGGACTGCAACACTTTGAAAAATTAGAAGTAGCCCATACCCTAAGAAAGTCTGCCCATCCCTGATATATACAAACCATTTATTATTTATGCTGGAAACAGAGGCATGACGTCGTGTGACGAAATACATGCCAGTGAGTGAGTGCCCATTAGCATTTTCTTATAAAGCAATACGAGGACTATTGACGACGAACTGATCACAGTAAAGTGACGAGGATGCCACCTGAGGTGACACCACCCCACTCTCCAAATTACCACACAACACAAACGTGAAGTCTTTGAGAGCCACAGAGAATATTTAACGTACATAATCCCCTCTACATCGTGGGTCTTCAGTGACATTTGGGCTCGAACTCGCGACACGCCACTGACGAGTCCATGGCCACCAAGTTACCGCGGTCACTAAATACGTACCAGAGTTATAGCCATCTGACCGTTAGCAAAGGGAAACTGGGAAACGTATAATCATTCCGTACGTAAGTATTCCGTGTAGTTTGAATTCGTGGATGGAACGATAAAAAATCGAAAATTGTCTCTCTACAGCACTATTTTCAAAAATTCTTTAAAAATCGGCTGAACATTTTACACACTCGAATAAGGTCAATCTCTTAAAAAATTACAGTTTAAAAAAATGAAAAACGCCCTTTTATAGTTAATCGAACTAAGTTGTAACTTAATCTTTTAGTCGCCAAATCTGGAAATTGGATCTGAAATGGAAATTCTTTAATCCTGATGATACTGATCACGACAAAAAAAAAAATTATTGTATTGTCATCGGTCCTGGACAAGTGAGCAAAATGTCGAATTAATCTGTCATTTTAAAGTGGGTAAAAATTGAGTTCAAAGATTCGTTACATACAAGTGAAGCTAATAAAAGGGTGTTAAAAACTTGAGTTTCTCACATGATGCAATAATTATGCAGAAAAAAAACCTTTTAACATCGAATTTAAGCGATTTAAAGTAAATTCTGAAAAATTGTTTTCGAGGTACACGCCATTATCACCGATAGTTTCAGCGTATCAAAGTTCGAGCGTCTGGGTTTTCCGTCTTTGTGGTGTGGGCCTACACCGCCCATAAATAAACAAACTCTTCTTGTTGTTAACATCTATAACCATTTTCATAAATATTGTCAATTGTGCATTGAAACAATTACTTTATAAATTAATGATAAGTATGTTTTGTTTATTTTGTTTCACACGCCAAATACATAGTAATTTAACTTACAATCAATAGAAATGGATGAGTTAAATTTTGTCCTTGTGAAATCTTATTGAATTCACAGCAGTCGAGGATTACAAATAAATCCGGGGAAAAAATCTTCAACTCTCCACAGATAAAGTTGACCATTCTCAAATATTATGTCCATTGTTCTTTCTGACACAACACATTTGTCATTGTCGCAAGCCAAAGTGACCAAAGTGTGATTGCTTTTAAAAAGTTCTGAAAAAGCGACGGGGTCTTTGGAGACAACGCGAAAGGTGTGATGGCATTGTTATCGCCAATTTCTGCAGCAGCTTGATTCGAAAGAAACTGAATCTTCGCTTGGTAGCTTTTACATTTAGAAAATTGAAAAACAGCTTTAAATAAATGATTCCATTAGAAAGATTAAATAAAACAGAGATTTTGGACCCATGCTGATTGTTTTTTGTTCAAAGTTCGTGCTATTTAATAAAATATGCTTATGAAAATTTTTGCATGGAATTGAAGCATTATTTTTATTGTATAGCCTTATTATTTATCAGAGTAATATATCGTTCAGTTTAATGCTGTCTATCAAATAAGGTTTATTTTTATCGTAAAAATCAATGGAAACTCTTTCATCAATTCATAGAATTGAGAATCGAATTTTGAATGGAAAGATTGTTAATGACAAAAAAAAAAATTGTTTTTCAATAGAAAACTTTTGAGATAAATTAATATTATATATAATTTTTCGAGCCGGCTGGTTAAGCGTGGTTGGTTTGTCGCTGGCCATCTGCATCTAAGGTTGCGGGTTCGACCCTGGCTTAAGTCGATGGATTTTCATGATGCAGAAAATCGATAGCGTCCATGTCGTGTGATTGTATGGCATGTAAAAGATCCCTACAGCGTCTATTTGACTTGGGTGCTCTGTAAAAATTAAAACCCTAGTACAGGTTCGCATTGTCAGAGCTCAGGTACCTCCCTCTAGGGACAAAAATGGGCGTAAAAATGACCTGTGGTGATTGGTTTCCACCTTTATGGTGCCGTACTAAAAAAAGATACCAGCTTCCGGAGAATGTACTAGGTCAGAGCAATGGTAAAACACCAACCCCATGGTGTTTTACCATTGCCCATTATGGGCATTTACGGCCCATTAGAAATAAATATATATAATTTTCCGAAATACATCAATTGCCTGGGAAATGTGGGTAGTTAAACTTTTAATAGTTTTTCATTATAAACGACTTTTACTTGTACTGCTATCCAATAGGGTCTCTTTCAGTGGCGTACACAGACAATTTTTATGGGTGGAGTTCACACATTTTAGCCAAATGTAAGAGCTGAAGAGTGTTTCTTTGTGCTAAAAATTAAAATTTCTTTGTATATGGGAGAGGTTTGAGCCCCCAAACCCCATCCTTCTATACACCACTGGCCTCTCTCTCCCTCTTTCTCACACGCGCACACACAGTGGATGGTGTGTCCTGATGGTGATGTCGCAAATCATGGGCGGCATTCTTACTGTCGGGTCATGAGTTCGAATCTTGATTCCACGGATGACCCGTTGTGTTGAAGAGCAGATATATGCTAACTCTTTATGTACCGCATAATGATTTACTGCAGTTTCTTACATGCATTTTTTTTTGTTTTTGTTTTTGTATCATGCATTGAAAATTACGGGATATACATAAACAAAATACTCAATTTTGGAAAATTTGATCCGTTAGAGTTAATTAATTAAAGATATTCAACTGTAAAATTAATTACATAAACTGTTTTCTCAAAAAAGATAGTCAAATCGGTTTCTAAGGTCTTCATTAACATACAAAAAAAAAACTTTTGACATCAACTACTTTTTCGGAACAAAAACGACACTCTTTGCAATCCGATCAAAGTGTCAGCTGAAAGCGCAACTTCTGCTATAAAAACTATTCGGCTTCCCGCTAAAATACTCATCATAGAACCCGTGCTGCCATATATCTTAGAAGAGGGGATTTAAAATATATTCCTGCTAAGTATCATCAAAGTATTCGTAAAAATGGTTATTCTGTGTAATTTTAAGGGAGTGGTTCTTATAAGTACCGTTGGTAGATAGATGGTTAAATCTGTTGAGATTCAAAGGCCTCACTTTGGCGTGGTGTGTAGGTTTGGAGAAAGAGAACTCAGGAGATGTCCTGGTCACACTCGCAGTACACAATATTTCGAGGTTAACCACCAGTACCTCTCTCCTAGATTCAAAATATGACGTTAATAAATAATCAATCAATCAATAACTCTTCCGTTCAGCGCATTAGCCCTTTCAGGTCCATCACCACATACATGTAATCACTTCAGGGCCCATGGAATCATATGCGAGATTGCATTTTCCCCGTTCTGAAGCCTGTGATCAAAACGATGTGATCTGAATTAGGAAAGCATCGAATTTGGAATGATTATAAATTATAAATTTTGGCATATTTTATTACAGTAATGATTTTATATGAATTTTTAAATGGAGTTAGGTTTAACAGTAAAAATCGCCGGTCCTGAAAGGGTTAAACTCAAACTTTTTATACGAATTATTTTACGTACTACTTTTATTTAATAATGAACATAAATATGATTGTAGCATTTACAAAATTATATTTGGATGTTTATAAAAACAACACACTCTATATGAAGGTATATTTAACTTGCTAATGATGTTAAAGTATATGTTTATTTAAAAAAAGGGGTAAATTTATGAAAAATAAGAAATTTTTTATCAAATACTAAGTATTTAACACATATTTATTATCATCAAAACAAATGATTTACAAAATAACAAATGCTCTTAATAACATAAAATTAATAATTTAATTTAATTTCTGAACCTAATTATAGACATTAAAAGTTCTAAAGTATTTATTTTTTAGAAAATTAGTGAATAAATCCACATTTTTATTAGAGAGAATAAAAATTAAGTGGTGTTTTTTTGATATCCTCCACATGGCAGTGTTTAGTTACATTTGAATACGTAAACTTTCATAAATCAGTGAAAGACGTCTCTCTGTTAAATTAAATACATTTTCAATTTCGTGTCTGTATTTTGACATTCCATTTGGCATGAAAAAGATTGTCCGTTTTTCATCACTTGCTTAACCTGAAAATGTTAGAATTGCAAATGAAGTGGCCTGTCCACTCGAAGCCCACTCTATATGTGAAAAACCTGAACTATTTCTTGTCCAATCGTCACATTCTGTTCTTATTAATCACCCAATCACGACGCCTAATTTTTAAAAGCCTACACCCTTCCCGTTCAAGAAGTTATTCATTTTCACTTGGTTTCCAATGCAGCCAGGAGTTCAATTTCATTGCTCTTTCAAGTCGAGTGTGTGCATGATTTTAATTTTAACTTCTTTTTTTTTTATTTGAGTCAAGAGTAAATTTTAATGAATTCATTTTCTTTAAGAACAGGGCGTAGTCAGGAAATTTATTTTAAAAGAGGGGTTCAGTTTTAATTTATAGTTATAATTGAAATATTGGAACCACAGTGATAAATGTTATATTTTTGTATAATTTAATTATACGTTTAATTATTACTTAAATTAAATGTCTAATAACAAGTGAAATAATATTTATGAAGGTAAACAGTATCATTCAATTACATGCATTTTATTATTAAATTAGCTGAAAAATTCTGGATGTCAGTTTATATAACAGTAATATAGTAACGATAATATCATTAATTATTATTTTTATGCATAGCTTATTTACAAATAGTTAGTTATTAGTACAGAATACTTTATGTAATTTGAATATTCTTGGATATCTTTAATGACTTAACTCAGGGGTGGGCAGACTTTTCAAGGTTACAGGCTACCTCTAATTTTTTTCAAGGTGTTGCAGTCCATCCTGTGGCGTGGATGAAGTGGGTTAAAAAGGTCTACACTATTTATTATCTTAATAATAAATACGGTGTATGTACTTATACCTACATAACTACAATGAAAAAAGCTTACTTTTTAAAACCGCGTTTAAGACAAGATACAAATATAATAATAATATCCACAAATATAATATCGAATGGTGCATTTATTATCAAACATTTCAAAATACATTAAAAATAAATCATTTTCATTTAAGGTATCCGAACACGTTCGGAGTACTTTTTAACAAAATAGCCTACTAAAACATTATAAATGCTCTTTTAGGACTCAATACCAATAAATATTACTATTTCACTATCAAAATTTAAAATAAATTACCTGAATTTTACTAAAATCACCATTATAAGTTAAATTTTAGCAATATTTTTGAAAAACTTCAAAGCAGTTAGAGAAAAATGTAATAAACATATATTAGTAAAAGTATTACGAAAACAAACTAGATGCATTTATCTAGAAAGTGTACTAAAATTTGAATTTTTTATTAAAATTTGAAAATTTTAGAGCTGATTGAGTAAACATTATAAGAAATGTTACATTTTTTACGAGACTATTATTTAAATAACAAGCCCTAACTCAAAAAGTATTCATACAATAAGAAATATTTTAGTACATTCTCTAGAAAATAACATAAATATGAGGTTCAAAAAGTTTTATAGAAATACATTCGTAATATTTTGAGTTATCAGACTCGCCATGATAGATTTTGAGCCATTTAAATGCCCACTTCTGGTAGATCAAAAACCCACTTCCGGTTTTTCTAACTTTATAAAATTGATTGTAACTTGGTCTCTAGGTAGTGTAGAAACAAAAAAAAATGTATTTTTCGTAAAGTCAAAAGATGGCTCTATTCAATAAAGTAAAAAACAAAAATATCTGCCTTGACTGAATTTGGTCATTTTGAACGTGTTCGGATACCTTAAAGTTAATTCTTTTGGTTATAGTCAGTAATAGATTTGTCTTGCATACTGTCTGCCAATCTTGAATATATCTCGGTATATAATTACTAACTGCTAATCTTTCACTTTATTCTAAGTCGATTCGTCGTAGTGAGCGAAGAACGATGTTAAATGAATCACTTTTTAAAATCAGGATACTTCACTTCGTCCATTGGATTCCAAAAGTTATTCTTAGGTTCTGAACTATGTGCTTTTAAACTTGTCATCAAAAAAGAGAGTAACTTGGTTTTCCTCAAAAGATAAAGAGAATATATAATATTTATTAGAGAATATATTTTTCAGTTATTTCTTTCACATTGTAACAACCCTACGTCCCGTCTACTCTGTGACCCAGGTAAGGCGTAGGAGGAAGTGAAGGATGAGATTCGACTTGATAATTTCGAATTATTTATTCAGTACTTTAACGAACTCAAAAACAAGTCAATGAATTACAATAAATAGGATGTTTCCGAATAGTCAACCGAGGTGAGGGGACGAGAGTCGCGTTTTGGGGAGAATACTTCTAATAAATTATCCACTTTGTATTAATCAATCTTCTACCTTAATATTGCTTTAAACCAGGGGTGGGCAGACTTTTCCAGAGTGTGGGCTACTTCTGATATTTTCAAAGAGTTGCGATCCATCCAGTGTCAAAGGCACACAAATAATCGAGAGAGGGCTCCACGGGTCCGAACCCTCCCTCTCTTAACCCTTCATTTTCTTCCGATTCATTATAGTCCCATGTATATAATATGCAAAATGTAAGTAAGTATTTGATATTAGTAATTTTTTTATTTATTAATGTTAATTATTTATTCAGTAATTTATTTTTTTCTATTTTTTGTTCCCGACAATCGAAAAAGTCAAAAAAAAAAAAAATATGTTTGACTGCGTATTGGGGTATGATACGAGAATGGTAGACCTTCAACCCTCGACCCCCCTCCCTTTAAAAATTCCTAGGTACGCTACTGCCTAATGTCGTAAATGTGATGAGATAAGGAAATGAGTTTATTATTATAACTTAATAATAAGTACGGAATATGTACTTACCTACAGAACTAAAATAAAAAACAACACTTTTAAAACCACGTTGAAAGCAAAATGCGATACAAACTTAACAATAATAGCCCCAAGTATAATTATATCAAACGATACATTTTTATTATGAAACGATTCAAAATACATTAAAGAAATAAAATATTTTTATCCAAAATTAGTTTTTGTAGTTATAGTCAGTAGAAGGCTTAATCTGCATACAGTCAGACAATCTTGAATTTTCCGTATATAATTATTAACTGGTAATATCTTTAAGCGGTCACCCCAAAATGTCTTGGCGGGCTACCGGTCGATCGCGATCGACGTAATGCCCACCCCGGCTTTAAACGGTAGATATGTAACTAATTGCCACTTAAATATCTTTAATAATTTAAATATCAAAACGTACTATAAATGTGACTAATACCTGAACTGTAGGTAGTCTTCTTATCTTTTAAGGCTTCCTTAATCTCCTTCAGTCACTTTACAATTCCACCTTCCTGTCTTTATTCCCTCACTCTGACTTACTAACTCTCTACCGCTTATTTCTTCTACTTATATCTCACTTTGTCACCTTTAACTAACTAACTTTCTAACTTCCCTATAACAAGCGAACCTGAACTATATATATAATAAACTTAATTTGCATATCACGTTTTCTTCTTAAGAGAGGATTGTTATTTTTCATAGCCCCAAAGATTTCCCAAGAGGATTAATGGAATCCGCGTATAGATCCGCCACAACATCGACATTGATAAACGAATAACACAAGAATGCAATAATTGATTCTAGTCTAGTGAGTTCTTGGAAATGTCTCTCAAATTCGGAGTAAAGTTTTGTTATTTTATCGTAATAGTTTCTTTTAGTATGCACTTCTTGGGTCTTTGTAAAGGCGGTTACTTCAAAATGTCTTGGTAGTCCATTGGTCGATTGCGATCGATTTAATGCCCATCCTCGACTTAACTAATGGCATATCAATACATTTTATTAACATTGTTATTTAGCCTCAAAATGAATTTTCTTATCATAAATGTAGTTTTTTTTTCTTGTCCATCTGGCCGAAATTTTAAATTTCATAAAATTCTGCTTTAGTTTCAGAGTTATGAGAGTTTTATTAAAAAAAATGGTGCATTTAATTGTTAGTTGAATGTCTCAAACATTTAACGATTTGAATTTTTTCCCCTTCAAAATGCAAATACAAACTTTACAAATATGTTTACACCGATCATAATGAATAACTGTTTTGCAATTCTTAATATATTTAAAACATTAGAAAATATTATATTTATCTTTGAAATAGGAATTATTAAATATAATTATGAAACAGAAGAGTTATAAGGAGTCATTTCTATAAAATAATTTTGTATTTGACCCTCTAATGATTTTTTTCTAAATACTTTTTAAACTAACAATAAGATTCAAATGAAATTTGAAGAAATTTATTAGAACAAACTATGCCTTAAAAAATCAGATTTTGTAATGATAAATATTTTTATAAGCTAATTAAACTCACCAATATCATAATTTAGTTACCTATGAAATATATTTTATCCATCTATAGAACTGCAAAATTTGTCAAAGATGTTCTTTTTCACCTCGTTGTATATAAAATTCAATTATTATAACTGAAATAAAGAAACTAAGTAATTTTATTTCTCTGTACCATTTGCTTCGACACTGCGAAGGAGGCGGTAGCCTAGTGGTCAAGGTAACGGACTCGTGATCGGGGTGTCATGAGTTTGAGCCCGGTAACACTAAAGACCCGCCGTGTAAGGGAGCGATGGACGTTAAATCTGTCGAGAGCTCAAACGTCCTACCGTTGGTGTGGTGTGGTAGTTAGAAGAGAGAGAAGCCAGCTCAGGTGTCGTCCTCGTTACTTGACCATAGTTCAAAATTACGAGATCCGTCGCTGAAAGCCTTCGTGTAGCTGAACAGTGTGACGTTACTATTCACTCACTGGGAAATAAAACC
Organism: Trichonephila clavata; assembly: GCA_019973975.1. Lineage (NCBI taxonomy): Eukaryota > Metazoa > Arthropoda > Arachnida > Araneae > Nephilidae > Trichonephila > Trichonephila clavata. The sequence goes on from BMAO01007115.1 coordinate 25,922, forward strand.
TCTAATATAATTTAATAAAATGTCATTATATATATATAATGTAATATAAAATACATAAATAAATATTGAAATAAGTGAAGAGTGTCACATATAGGGAAATATAAATCATTTCTAAGTAATCTTCGGAATTGACAACACTTAAATCACACACTTGTGAATAGTTTACGAAATATACATACACTATTTGTTCTGAGAGAAGAATTATTATTCCAAAAAAACAAGCAACATTGATTTTTACCTATAGAATGTAAACTGTTTTAAAATACCACCTTTCCCCATAACACTTTTACTCTTTCTAAGTTACTTCTCAAATGTTACAAAGAAAACTTTATCATGCAGGATGAATATAAAATAAAATTCCATTAAAATCGATGGAATGTTTGAACTGTCTTGGGAACAATCTAAATATTCGGCGAGCCGAAAGCCCTCTCGAGACGTTGGTGGTATGAGGAGAGGGGTAGGAGAAACCTTCCCTCGGTACTTTCTCTCTGAGTTGGAGTGGAACGGAGTGAAATCCTACATTCACTGCAGCCAAACGACTGTCATAATTTAGCTCCTTCCCTTTTATCAAGATGAACTTCGTGGGCCTCGAATTGATATTAGTGCCGATCAGGGGTAGGTTAAGTATATCAACACACACATACACACAAACAACAATACTTAAAGTAATTTATAAAAAACATAAATTAACATTTATAATATATGAGTTTAGTTAGGTAAAATAATTTACTTAAAACTTATTTAAATAAATTCTATATATCTCCTTTATGGACAGTATATATCTTGCAAGAGAAGTTCATAGTAGACGTGTCTTTATGTATAAAAATTTTAACCTGTCGATAAAGTTAAGAATTTTTCATCAACGAAAAATTTATATGCATGTACATATTTGGAGTAGCCGTCTGGGTGACGTGGTTGGTTTATAGCTGGCCTTCTGTGTCCAAGGTTGCGAGTTCGACCCCGGCCCCCTATACGGCAGGGTTTCATGATGCAGAAAATCGATAGCGGCCATGTCGTATGATTATACGACATGTAAAAGATCCCTGTGTCTGCTTGGTTTGGGTGTGCTCGGAAAAATTAAATCCTAGTACAGGTTTGCATCGTAAAAGCTCAAGTGCCTCCCTCTAGGGAGGAAATTTGGCATCAAAATTACCTGCGGTGATTCGTATCCGCTATAAGAGTGCCAACCGCACTTAAAAGGATATCAGTTTCCGGGAATGTACTAGGTCTGCACTGGTAAAACACCAATTCGCCGCCCATTAGAAATTTTAAAAAAATATTTGGAGTTGATATGTGATCAAGAAATGTGTTCTTATTTTCAAAAGACGAATTGACCATCCACTATGTATATATTAGCCCCATGCCATCGAGAGTAAAGGAAAGATTTCATTTTTATCAAAACCTCTAGTCCTGTCTGTATACAATTATTTGTCTAAATGAATTTTTTAAGTGCAGAAAAAATTGTATCTCGTTATACATATTATACAATATAAGTACATCAGTATACTTACTTATTCGTACCGTTTGTTTTATTTCAAATAGCAAATAACTGTGTAGAGTATATTATGTCATTTTTGTTTTCAGAACTTTTCTTCTTGTATTCTTTTAACCCCATAACAAGAGCTGTCTGCTTTGTTAGATGCGATAATGCGCTTTTGAATGCAGGAGGGAGTGGCACGTCTTTCTATTTCTTCCTTATCTGCGTCATCTGATATCTATATTTTCACTCGCTCCTTTTCTTTTGACACCTCATCACAATCTGGTCTTACTTTTTTTAAAATTTAGTTTGAAAAGGGTTCCTTACACTTTCTTAAGAGCAAATGAAACTTGTCTCTTAACACGAAATAGGAATTAATAAAAAAAATAATTAGTTACTTAAAAGTCTGCCGATTAAGTTTTTATGTATATTAATTTTTTCCGTCTTATTATAAAAAGTTGAATACACAAATTATTTAGTTTATCCATTTAAGGTATCCAACTACCCTAAAACTGTGAAATTTGCCAAAATGTGACAAATATTTTATATTATTTTGTTTTATATGCCATCTTATTAGCTTCATAAAAATACCAAGTTTTTGTTTTGTTTTTTGTTCTCTAGAACATAAACTAAAAGTGTTTTGGTAAAAGCAGATGCCAATACTATAAGCTAGGGTTTGCAGCCCCGGGATCCCGGGGATAAAATAACTAATCCCGGGATTTAATTTTTGTCTGAATTATATTTTGAATTTTTTTTTTACAAAGTATTGTGAATCTGGTATTACATTTAATGCACCTTATTTACCTTTTTGTATTGCATACGTTTAGTGTCAGTTTTCTTACATGTTGAACCTTGAAGGTTTCGAGGCGGGTGTGTATGTTAAACCGTGTCATTTGATATGTTTTCTCTTATTTTCTTCTGTAACTTTCTACCCTTCGCGAGTGGGGCCAGAAAACGGACATTTCTCCCACCCTCAGGATACCCAGTGTCTGCTAATTTGGACAAAGAAAATTAGAATTTTTGGAAGATATCTAGTAGGGTTTCACCCCCAGGATCCCGGAATTCCGAAACCCCGGGATCAGAATAACTTAATTCTGGGATTTAATTTTTGTCTGAATTATTTTTAAAACTTTTTTTCTCATAAAAATGTTCGAAGAATTTAATTCTGCAAAAATTTATATTTTGTTTATGTAATATGTACGTAGACTTTTTTTTTGTGCCATTATAAGTGCTATAGGTAAAAATATATATATACACTGCTCTCACATTTCTCGTATGGGAAATACTAATTGCTCATACTAATTTGCTTTTTGTACATAACCAACCACGAGATGAAAATCAATAATGTAGTCTAACAAACTGTATTTATATTTAATATGATAAACATAAAATTTTTATTTTAATTGTTGCACGATATATATATATTTGGCTTATTTTCTTATTATGCCTCTTAATAGTTAGTTGCAAATTTAACTATTTTGTGGGTTTGCATTTACTAAATGCATTCCTGCATATTTTACTGAATAATAATAATAATAAATAATTCAGTATAACTTGTTGAATCGTATCCGACATGTTATTTCCGGCCTTAGGGCCACTGAAAACCTGCTGTGTACAGGAATTGCTGCGCGTTAAATCTCTTGAGTCTTCACGAGTCACGTTAAGTCTTCCCGTCGACGTGGTGTGAAAGTTTGGAGAGATGGTACCGGCTCAGGTTCGTCTTCGTCACTTGATCCTGGTTCATAATAACGAGGCTAGTTGCCAATAATCCTTAAGTTTCTATAAACTGCGGCGTTAATAAAGACCCAATTCATTCACGCGTTAGGCCAGGCTTCAGTAGCGGTTGGAAACTTCAACATTACAACACAACCCCCGCACCGCTTTCCTCTTTAACAGCAACCTGGATAAATGTAATGTGGCAACGCCGTCCTAGCCTGTCAAGAGATTCCAAATGGCTCCCCGAAACATTTTTTTATTTCCTTGTTTGAAATCTCCACAGAAAAGAAATTATTTCAGAATAATTTAATGCCTTACAACAACTTAAAGAGAAATTTCTGGACATGTCTTCTAGAATGCCTTCTCTAGGAAAACACTCTCGCCAAAAATGTATCAATGCAGGAGGATGTTATAATTTGAAGATTATTAAAGTTTATACTGATCCATAAATGTTTTTCAATCGACTTTGTGACATTAATTGCCGAACAGATCTTATACGTACATGAATAGTGGAAGTTTAGTCTAAAAGTCTGAGAAGTCCGTGTTGTAATCTTTTTACAGCCTTCTTATTTTTCACCGTAAGAGGGCATGCGAGAGACGTCAGATGTATTCTTGTAACTGTGTAGTCAGTATAAGTAAAGCAATTTTCAAACAGAACGGACAGATCCTTTTTCCCCCCAATATTCAATCATTTTAGCAACTTTGCCTTTGCAGCCGCGGTAAGTCTCGAAATGTGAGAGCTATTTCATGGCGGCGTCATCTAGTGGTGGTCTCGTTACCAAATTCTGACGCTTGAACTAGTTTTTAATTCAAGCTCTCGTCTCCGTCACATTTTGTCCGTCTCGGTAGAAGCTCATAGCTTTCATTTTATTAACACTAGATTCCACAAGGAAGTCATTTTGACAGTTTTTTAATTTCAATTAGAAAAACAATTACGTATACAATGACACAATATCTTAGAATTTTTTAGAATATATTTTTTTTCCCAATGGAAGTCAATTTTATAGTTAATATTTACTAATAACTTGTTATATAACTGTAAATACTATTAAAAATATTAAAAATTAATTGCAAACAAATGTCTTTACACATTAGTTATTCTTTCACAATGCAGTCAATTTGACTGCTTTTGGGCAATACATGTATATACTAAGTTTCAGTCTTTCTAGTGTTAATCGAGGTATATATAGATAAAAAATAAAGACTTGGAATCTCTCTTCCACACAGTGCGAAAGAAGGCAGATATTTTAATTTTAAATTACTCAGAAGATGATATGTTGCATCACTATCTCTCCCCTCTAATTTCATCCAATTCCATCTTACACGAGAATTCCTAAGCTGTTCCCTGATATACAGCATTCGTATCATTCATTTAACAACTCTCCAATCTTAACCTTACAGCAGTGCTTCCCAAACTTTCAATATTCGTGACTTAATATTCAATCATAATTTTCATCGCCCCCCCCTCCACACAACAAAAATGTATTGCATTCAGTAATACTATACTTTGACGCTAAAGGTACAATTCAACTTCAATATTTTAAGAGCCGCGGGCGTATACACAAACGTCTCTCTTAGCCAAAGCGTTAATTTTCTGGACGTATATATACGTCTTTCCGAAGTACAATCTTTTCTGTGCACTGCTGTCCATAAAATTATTTCGAAGGCTTTGGAATGCAATGAAAGGACCTTGACTTATTTGATAGGATCTGTTTATTTATTCCTCCCCGCCCCCGCCCCGATACATCACATACGCGCCCCTACGTGGAAAACGGTGGCATTGAGGAGCGAATTGCGTAACTTTTAATAGGCAGTTAAAAAAGGGATTAATTATAAACCGTACAAACTATCAAGATAAGTGTTTATTCAAATCCATAAGGTCACTAGTAATTATCACACTTGTTCTTAACTTAGTATTGTTAAATTAATTGTAAAATACATTGTACTGACTGATACATGTATAAGTGTATTATTGTATATCAGTATAAATGTTTTTTATTATGTCAGAGCGTATTTTGTTCGTTTACTTACAATAAATTAATAATTTTTTTAAATAATCTTTTGTTTTCGACTTTTCAATATGCTCGCGCCCCCCTCGTAGAGTTATCAGACCCCGTAAGAGGGCGCGCCCCACAATTTGAGAAATGCTGCCTTACAGATTCGATTAGCTTTCGTTTCAGCCAATGAGATTGTCGATGTCAATTGTTTTAGATAAAAACTGCTCCTAGATTAAAAAATACAATCCCTAAATACCCGGGATTAAATTGAGGCGTGTTTTAATTAACATCTTCGGTCACCGTACCTTCGAGTTATGCACATTTAAATGAAAAAAAACAGCATCTGCTGTGAATTTCATGCCATAATCTTCAATTCCGAGTTCTCTTCACGTATCATTCGAATACATGACAATTAAATAATTAATGGACCACTCATTAATTACAAGCGGTGTTCTTTACTAAATTAAAAGTCAATTACCACCTGCTAATACCGTAATCGGTATCCTTTGTAGCAAAATATGATAAAATCCAATTTCTTACCAGCATCATATATCACTTTCGGTACATTTTTTCCCTTAAAAAAAAAGATATGTCTATTGGAGAAGGGGAAATTTGATAGACAGGTCGATAATTTTTCATTTACCACCTGAAAAAGAAGTCAATGAAAATAAACTTAAGATTAGATGCCATTTTTTCCAAAATGTATTTCTGCGAAGTCACCCGAGTGAGGGCTCAACTCCTTGCCCATTAATTACTTTGCTTAATAATTAATCAACATCACGGCGCCTTTTAACGACGTCGATGATTGCTTTTAACCTGCTAATGATCGAACATGTGTTAAAGCGGTCAATAACTTGAAGCGATCAGGTTGATCTTTTGGGGAAATGTTTGCTCTGAAGGGAGTTTTTGAGAGGTATTAAAGTTTTTCCAAATATATCATTGATTGATAATATATATAAACTGCAAAATTTCAATGTTTTACCATTTTGTCCTTTGGGCACTTGGAAATTCTTTTGAATTTAGAAAGTGAGTAACAATCGAGATTGAAGACAAATTTTTTTCTTAAAAATGTTTCGCATAGTTTCGAAAATAAGCTATACCAGGGGCAGTGGCGTAACGAAGAATACTGGGGGCAACCGGCAAAATCTGGTTTGGGGCCTCAAGCTCAAATATGTACATGATATCAGTCAGGCTTTAGGCCCCCTAGAACACCTGGGTCCCTCGCAATGTGGGGGTTACGGGGGTGTACGTTATGCCACTGACCAGGGGTCGGCAACCTATGGCACGTGGTACAATTCTCAGTGGCACTCTGAGTGGATGGAAGTTGATAAATCTGTAATGAACCTTATTTGACGAACATCTTCAGAATGATGGACATTTACGAAATTATGAAAAAATCTGAAAAATAACTTCAAAGATAATTTTACAGCTATTTTGTAAATTATTGAATTTCATTGCTGGAGAGATTTAATTGTTTGAAGAAAGAAAATTGCATGTATTCTACTTTCCGCTTTTGTGATTCTATATATTTCTAAGTAAAAAATCTTTCCGCACATGAAAAATATTTTGAATCCACAAAGACATTTTTTAACAGCTAAATGCTCAGATTCGTGGCTAATTGAACGTCAAAAATTATACCCCTGATTTTGCGATATGAAAATAGAGCACTAGGTTTGCATTAAAATGTTTATTTAACTGTATTGAAGGGAAATACTTATATTTTACGTTGTATATTTTTTTATTTTAACACAAATATGTTTAAAAATACATAATATATGTATAATCTTAATTTATTTTTATTTTTGTTGAAGAAATAGTTAAATTGTATGCTGTTTATTTTTATGTTAAGAAATATCTTTAAATGACGCAAAATTAATACACAATAAAACTGTAAATATCTATATTATTGATCTATATTTTGTAACTCTGCATACATTATCGTGGGAATCGAATTGTTTCAAAAATGCCCTCTGTGTTGTACGCAGAATCATATTGGTAGAGAGATTGGTTTGGCATGCTACAGCTAAATGGTTGCCGACCCCTAAGCTACACTATTAATGAAAGCATAAAATTACGTATTCACGTGCAAAACACTGAATTGGTTAAGCAAACAAAAATATTTATAGCAATGGGCCTGGATTTATTTTCTTACGAAGCTCGATCAATGCTCAGAAGAATACCTGAATAGCAAATGCTAATAATACATAGAAGTATTTTAGTTATGAATGAGAATTTTAAAATGCAAGAAAGAAAATCTATATGTCCTATTTTTACACAAGCTTTCTAATTATTTCAAAGTTTTGAAGTATTTTTCAGCAACTGATACCATTTATTAACGTCAAGATGTTTCAAACATTCTTGCTGAGAAACAACAGATCTACGGTCAAATTTATTTTCACTATGTATTTTTAAAACATGTTATGAAGTTGAAAAATGCTCTATAAAAATAGTTCATTCAAATCCTTCCCAACAGACCTAGGAAATAAAACTAAACTTGTGCCAAACGTTTTATATAAATATACAATGAAATTCCTATTTTCTTACACAGTCTATTTTTATATCAAAATTAAACTTACCCGAAGTTGTTTTTTTATTGCAAAATAACCGTTACAAAACTGCCCTCACAGAGCTGTCGTCATTATGAAAATAACTACGAAAATGTTTTTCTAACCCTTCAGTCACTAAAAAAAACAAAATATGCGTTTCCGTTAAGAAAACGGTAGAAATGATGGAAAAAGATTAAAGGAAAATAAGAAAATTCTTTGTTCGATCAATGGCGGGCTTTTGTCTTGTTTATGTCGCGTATGCTTGCGTTCTCTTCCGATATGTTGACCCTTTAATCCCCTTAATGGATGAGGTTTCCGCAGAAAAACTTAATGAAAAAGCACACAGTAATCGATGAAGATTTCGATTTTCCCAAAAGAATCGATGATACAAATGTATCTAAGTTACTTAAAGTATTTCAGCTCAATTGTTAGTAGAGAGATATGTTTGAAATACTCGAGAAACTTCTAGAAGAGTAAAATAATTTTATTCACTGTGCTTTTTAAATGTGTTCCTTGCATTTTTTTATTGTTATGTAGCTTCTGTAATTTAGAATTTAGAGAAGTTGTACTAAATAATGTATTTTAATTAGTAGAAAATTTTTCAAAAAAATATTTTTTTTTATTTTTAAACACTCATAAATATTGAGCTTATTATTCGGATAAACAATCTACTCTATGAACTACTTTAAAATGTTGCCAAAATATGGATGCATAATATCGTTTGGTTATAAGAATATCCGTAACATTACAATTCAAAATGTTACTGTCTAATGTTGTAAATATTAGATAAATATAAATGACAAAAACAAAGATAAAATATAAATTCAACTAAAACATGTTGTCACAATCTGAATACAAAATATCGTTTAGTAATGCGAATGTCCATAATATAACAATTCGAAAGTTTCAAGTAAATATTCGATGAATACAAATACTGAAAAAAATTATTTTGACTTGTTGCCACAATATGAATACAAAGAATCGCGTACTTATATAAATATCAGTATCATTACAATTCGAAAAGCTACAAGTAAATATTAGATAAATACAAACAATAATAAAATATGAAATAAACTTTATTAAACTGTTGCCAAAATCTAAATACAAAATATCGTTTGGTTTTATGAATGCTAATATAATTAGAATTCGAAATGTTACAAGTAAATATTCGATGAATACAAATAATAAAAACAATAAGAAAATATGATATAAACTTTATTGACACGTTGCCACAATTTAAATACAAAATATCGTTTGGTAATATGGCTGCCAATATAATTACAATTCGAAATGTTACAAGTAAATATTCGATGAATACAAATAGTAAAAAAAAGAATAACAAAATATAAAATAAGCTATTTTCACATGTCACCACAATTTAAATACAAAATATTGTTTGTTAATGCGAATATGTAATATTACAATTCGAAAAAAAAAAAAAGAAATATATTTTTATAATATATTTCATGTATTTTTTCTACATAACTTTTATCTTCCCGAGTATGAATGCGATATTTTATTATTTAAAATGAATGTCTTACAGATTATATTCAGGCATTTTAGGGTTGTGACAAATTAATGCCACACTAGAATTACTAGATTAAACGAGATACTGGAGAGAATTTCGAACATTATTCGGAAGAAGAGGATGATACTGTAGTTGATCTCCGAATCTCTACATTCATGATAAAATGGTCATAACAATCGAGTGGTCCTGGGGTCGCGAACTCATTACTGCCAAGACGTGGGTTTGAATTTTTATGCCACTAAAAATCCGTCATGTTGAAGAGCTGATACACGTTAAATCTGTGTGTCAAGGCTCAAAATTCTCGCGTTGGCGTTGTGTGCAAATTTGGAGAAAATGATACCATCTCAGGTGTAGTCTTTGTCACTTGACCATCTATCAAAATTATGAAGTCATGACTAATTGTGATACTTCTAATTGCGATGTTAGCTACAAACATTCAAATTTACCACATAAATACTTGGAAACCTAGAATATAAATTTGACATGAAGCAAATCTGTGTACAGTCTCTTATGGAATAGGGACTCTAACTAATGAACCATACATCTTGAAATTCGTGTCATCATTGTATAAGAAGAAAGCAAAAATTATCTTCATTTTTAGAGAATATGGAATCTACCAATTGGAAATATTCCTATAAATAGGAGTTTTAAAGAATTTTAAACGTTACATTTAAATACAAAAAAAGGAATTTATAAAAAAAAATATAAAAACTCATTAACACTCTATTTGAACATATATGACTGCCTAAACTTGCACCTAAACTTTCCTGTTTTATAATTGAAAAATATTTAGTTATAAAAATAAAATTGTTTGTTTTCTGATACTTTATTCAATCTCGCGAGAATTGAATTTGTTCGTCTAAAATGAATTAGATTTGATGATAGATATTTTAAATTATAATTACCAAAAGTTATGTATACAATTATTACAAAGTTATACATTACATATAAATACACGAGAGTGCAAACATCATTCTACTTCAATTTTATAGGTTATTAGAAAATACAAATTAGAAGTTCTGTCTTTTTTTTTTTATCAAGAGGCGAGAATTACACGTATAAGTATATTTTTCAATATACAATCGAATTCTTAATGCTAGGACTTAAATTTCAATAATTTATATATATGTATATATATATATAAACAATATATATTTATAAAACATCATGAAATACCCAGCGAAGCAGGTGGGTAACGGCTAGTATATAAATATATATATATATATATATATATCTATAACCTATATTTTCTAGCGGTTCTCTGCTCTACGAACGGAATTTGCTTACCAAATTTCAAGACTATATGTCTAATAGTTTAAAAATAGGAATAATTTATCTATAACGCCCCTTCAGCCCCCGCAACGCCTTTTGCGGTTCATATTTCGCAAAATCCGTTCTTAGCGGATCTCTGCTCTATGAAAGGAACATGCCTACCAAATTTCAAGGCTGTAGGTTGAATAGTTCCGGAGATATCGTGATGAGTCTGTGATCAGTGAATCAGTGAGAGTCACTTTTCTCCTTTAAAAAGAGATTATACATACAAAAGATTTATGAAATCCCTTTCTAGATAAATTTTCAAAACTATATTTTTCACAGGCAAGTAAAATGGAAATTTTCGCATGTACCAAAACCGAAGCATTCTCCTAAATGAATATTTTTAAACACTGAAATTGAAAACTTCCAAATTGTTATTTTACAATCAGCCATAGTAAAATCTTTCGATGAACCACATTTAGACCTCTTAGTGTACCCATCGCTGAAGAAACTCTTAAGAAATCGAGAAACGCGCAAATGTGTTTCTTGGCAGCGACGAAACGAACACTTTGGTGATGACATTTGTCAGTCATAAATACGTCAACGTACGCACAGAGCAACTACAAAAGAAAAAAAATTACGTCACTGCTGTGATTTAATTGGACGAGAGCCACTATTTAGAACGAGCAGAGTGAATGCTTCTTCGAAAGTCATGTGTACATCATTTGAGCTGGATTTTAAATTTAAGTCATAATATGATAGAAATCTTATGCCATAGAAATTTGTACTTGCTTTTTAAAATTTTATTACTTTGGACCACACAGAATAATGAATAAAAATTGCTGAACACGTAACTTATGAAATGCCTAAAAGAATTTAAATGGGGGGTTGAAAAATGCCTTTAGTAAATCTATATAAAAATAGTTTTTTTTTTTCAAAAGAAAAGAAAGAACTAATAAATTGGTATTAACAATTTAACGTTAAAATATCAGTTCACCGCTTTGTGATAGATTAAGGCAGGAATCAGTGACGTAACGTACACCCCAGCAACTCCCACTTCGCGGGGGGCCTAAGGTTCTAAGGGGTCCGAAGCGTAAGTGCCGCCAAGTACCCTTTGCAAAATCCAACTTGGGGGCCCAAAACTTGACTTTGTGCTGTGAACCAAATAGTAGGAATGGGTAAATAGGAAAGAATTTTTTCCCCGCATTCCAAGATAATAATAAAAAAAACCATGTAGACAGAAAATATTCTCTATGTTTGGTAAACATATATTTATGATTAAAGTTTTTCGTGCGTGAGAGAGTGACCAAGAGTAAATCTAGATACAAATTGGTTGACATTAACTTTCAGGCTACGATAAGAATTTCAAAAGGCAATCACACTCCTGATTGAGGCTAAAGCTGCCTAGTATTCAAGGTTACAGACGAGAGGTTGTGGCGTGTCACAAATTCAAGTCTAGTACCGATGAAGACCGGCCATGTAGAGAGGGCCACTGCATGTTAAATTTATAGAGGCTCAAACGGCCTCCCGTTGGTGGGGAAAAAATTGTTGAAAAATGTAATATTTGGGGTGCATTTGTCTTATTAAACTGATTCTAAAATTAAGTGTGTGTGTGTGTGTAATGCAGAGTGAGCCAATGAATGCAATCCTTTTAAAAAGATGCGGTCCTCCGGTATCCTACACTTCCAAAATAGGGCCCTTAAGCCAAAACAGTTACCGGCCCCTGGATTAAAGTGTGTGTGTGTTTTCACTAATAATTCTTAAATAAGGGTGATGCTCCTGAAAATTGAATTTTTACTATTTCTAAAGTTTTTAAACATAAAATGAAATATATAATTAAAGATTCAAGAAATGTACTTTTATACAATTATTTAAATGTTATATGAAAGGAATAAGATTTATACTAGCAAAACTTGTTCTTGGTTATACTTTAAACCCGTCTTGTGGAAAGCAGGTATTTCTTAACTCTAAAATCTGAAATGAAGTATAAAATCTAAAATACGTAATGAAGTATAAACATATATATTAGCTTCATTCTTGTGACTCCATTATATTTCTAATTACTTAAATCCATCTACAATATCTTTTCATGTAGATTCTAGTTCAAAGTCCCAATGAAAACCAAACAATATGGATATACACTGGACTCTCGCTAATTCGAACCTTCGATACTACGAACCTCTCGTTAATTCGAAGTATATGCTCAGCCCCGAGAAAAACTCTTGATATTTTGAACTAAAACAATACGTTTTGGTACATTTGATATTTCGAAGTAAAATCTTGGCTGTCCAGACTACAACACGCAATAATTCGAAGTTATCTAATAAAACTCTTGACAATTCGAACACTTACCTGTAGCAAACAGGTTGGAGCTTACATGTTTTGCGTTGTATTGTCTCTGCGTGTCTCACCTGTAACGTAGCCCCTTTCATGACCACTAGTCTACTACCCCTTCTTTGTGTTTCCCGGTTCCTCAGGCCAAAAGGCACTTTTATTACTTCCCTTCTTCAAGTGGACAGTTCTCATCGCATTTGTTGTCAACCGTTCTTATCTTTCGTTTAACACGTGGCCTTCCTATACATGTGTTCAAAGGGATGTTCCACTATTGTGAGGAGAAAAGCAGGATTGTGTTTTTTGCGTCTCACTGACATGATGATATATGACTCATCTATGTAACTTATAGCATGTGGCACCAAATAAGCTTGGCCCGGACTGGACCCTGCCTTGAAGAACCAATGGTGTTGGGGACAGCGTCTGAGGGGGAACTGGGTGCGATATGATTTTTTTTTTCCAATGAGGAATGGAAGAGATTTGGTAATGCGCGAAAGAGTCCCGTTCGAGAATTACTAAATATATGTATTATTTTAATACAGGACTTTTAACTTCTGTATAATATTTATACTGTATAATATGTACTTTTTAAAAATACTGTGAAGTAATATTGTACAATTTTTGTTTTATTACATAGTTTAAAATTTAAATGTGTTCGGAAAAAAAAATTCCCTTCGTGTATTTTGGGAGTTCTTTCTTGTCCTCTTGATGATTCAAATTTTTTCATTGGTCCCTTCAACTTCGAACTATCGAGAGCCGACTGTAACTAACAAAATCTTTTATCTTTGATTTTGAAATAAAGTTGTAGAGATGGTAAGTAATTATATTGATGTGTTCAAAAAATGTACATAATAATTTTTATATAAGTCCATTAAATTCTTAATTAGTATGTTTGTTAAGATGGCCAATTATCTTTAGCTGCAATCTGGAAAAAAACGTTTTCCGGACAAATAAATGGATATTTTAATTCGGAAACATATTTGTGGGATATTTACTGAATCTGGATTCTGTTCTAAAAAATGTAGCACATCTAATCACCCTAATAATTGAAAATATGATTCAATATCTGAATTTATAATTTATATAGTTAAAATAGTCATCTGAAAGTAAAATTTTCTTCATGAACCAAATTCATGTGGCGTCACAGTCACATGATAACTGCACAGTAAATCAGTTAATGAGTTTCGCTGTTGTCAAACTTTTCTTTTTTCAGAAACTTTCTTTAAAGAAGTGCATAAAAGCCAATAATAAAAATGCACTTGTTTTAAAAATACACGAATAAAAAAGAATTTTTTTTCCTTAATTTTGTAGAATCTTAATACTTGAACACCTTCATCAAATTATTTAATTTAAAGTTTTATGTAAATTTTATAACCGGAACAACAAATACAAGTCTAATGTCAGTTGTGACCATCACGAATTTAGGACAATGTATCTTGAGAAGTTTTCCCACGTGAATTAAAAAAAATTATTATTTTTAAAAGCAAAAAATTATATAGATTTTCATTCCTTAAAAGGTAGCCAAATATACTGGAAAACAAAACTTTACACGTTCTCTTTCGAAAAGAATTGTTGAAAAAAACATTTCGAATTCTTTTTTAGATTATCTGTGCTTGATAAATCACTCTGATCTCATTTGCATTGAATGATAGATACACTTTCCAAATCATTTGCACAGATATACATAATCCTTCTCTACCATTTTTCAATAAAGTAGTCGTAATACTCCTAAGCTGTGTGTGACATGTAATGATCTTCTGCTTTTGTTCTCGGCTTGAGTTGAGTAGTTTGTAGTTTCCGATTTGAATTTGAATGACGAGTTTGGCAACAGATTAACCTGATTCCGTTAGAATGGAAAAAAAGAAATTTATACGTATGATCGAGTTCGATACATTTTTTGATGGAACAGTTGAATGCATTACCGATGCCTCAAACATTCAATCACAGTGTAGAATTTTGTTGTCTTCCTAAAAATGAATGTGAATGTTTCTTTTTCAATTCCTACTATTAGTTCACACTCTCTATATTTATCTTGTTCAAATTTTCAATCCTTAATAAAATGCATTCTAAAGCACTCAATTGAGCTGAATTTTATATATAAGCTTATTTTGGATGATAATACAGTAATTTAATTGATTAAGACTAATTATTCAAAGAATTATAAATACAGCCCCGTTGGCATCATTTTTGGCGACTTAGCGACCATTTTGGCGACTTGTGTCAAAACTTGAAAAGGTTTTTTTTCTCACATTTTAAAGCTCTCATTTGAGATAAAATTTTCTATACACTATTGTTTTGGGTAACAATACAATATTTTCATAATAATTAATTAAAATTATTGATTGAAATTAATTTTTAAAGAACTGCAGATACAGACACGTTGGCTCCCTTTGTAGCGACTTGGGTCAAAACTGTAAAAGATTTTTTTCCCCTCACGTTTCAAAGCATTCAGTTGAACAGAAATTTTATACACACAATTGTTTTGGATGACAATACGATACTTTAATGATAATTGATAAAAATTAATTTTCACTTAATGTTGTGATTCTGTCATGTATATAATGTTGATCTAAGTAGGAATTGACTTTAAAAAAAAATTATATTACTTTTTTGTATTTTGGGCTGAATTTTTGCTATTAAATGCATAATATTTTTTAAATTTCATTTTCATTATCATTGTTTTTTTTCTTTATGTTATGAAATTTTATTTATAAATGGTTGATACGAATTTTTTTGTTCTGAATGTATGTGTATAGTATTAATGATTTTTCATCATATAAAATGAAGTTATTCCTTTATGTATGTAAATGTCCTATAAAAATTAGAATATACAAAATAAAATCTTACTTTATAGATATATAATCTTTTTAAATACTTTGGATAAATATTTGGACATGTTCTTAAAAGTATTTTAAATTTGCAGCTTATATACTTTGCTGTGTAGTGTAGTGTCTTAAATATAAATAATTTTTTAATTTGAAACAAATTTTTAAATTTTCTTATTTAACAATGTTTTTATATCATTGCATTTTCTGAGTCTTTAAATCTACATAGTATTTTAGGAGTGTAATTGCACTTTATATTCTAGTTTGTGAAAATGGTACTTACTTATTATCGCAACCGTATTGGCGACATTATACGAAACCGAGGTTGCCAACTTGGCAAGTTATCTTGAACGTTGGCATTTTTGCGATAGTATGTTAGTATCGTGAAAATAGATAACTGGGCTTGCAAAAAAAAAATCATTTTTGACATTTTATCAAACAATTTGGGTTAGATAATATTAAAATGTTCTTATAAACTTCTTTCACGAGATGAATTGTTATATTTTAGAATTTAAATTTTTATTTCTGACTACAGTTGTCTTCTAATCTGCCATTAGAAATTAAAAATTTTTTTTTAAATAATGGCATTCAAAACTATTTGCCTTTTTAAAAATATAAATGAATATTTAGTTTAAAATAAAAAAATCGAAAATACTTATTTATTTTCTGAACATCATTAAGATCTTTTTTGCATTATTTATATTAATTAATTATTATTTCTTATATTTTTATTTTTCCTTCGTTTGAAAACGAATTCGAAATACATTAATGTTTTTCAAACTAATTAAAACAATAATATTTACATTTATTTGATTTAAATAATTTCTATGAAAGATTAAAAATAAAATAGAACTTGAAATCTTCAAAACAACCAAATCCTTTAATGTATATTACTTTAATACAAGTCCTGAAATTTTATTTTAAAACAAATAAAAATCAATGTTATACAGACTCATTTTTTTATTTCGATCATTTTCCACCTTTTAATCAGGATTTATCTAATGACAATAATAATTGACACTAAAAATTATATTTTTATCAATAATTCCTGGTATTTTTTTTTAAAAGAAACATATCTAGCAATCAATATGTTGTATAATGAATGAAAAACAGCTTTATTAGGGAATTTTGTTTTCGTATCGAAAATAATATGCAGAACATCTTAATTAACAAAGTTCATCAATAAAAAACGATTTAAATTATTCATCGTATGCGTTTTAAATCCATCATATGCTATGTCCCATTGCTTGCTAATTATCTCTAAAATGTTAAAACAAATTACATGCTTTTGCAACCAACATATTGTATCGTTGCATACCTCCAAAAACAAAATTCCCAATTAGTTTATTGATAACTTTTTCAACGTTATATCACTTAAATAATTAATGATCATTCAATAATTGCGAACACATACAATTGCATAGAGGCTGTGGATGTTCCATTATAGGGTTCCACCCATGCAATTTTTCAACCTATAATTAAAAACGAAATTATGAGATTAAACCAGGTAATTGAACTGATGATTTATAATTAGGTGTCTATCGCAACATTTATCAAGTTTAATTTGAGCTACAATCATAATCCTTGTGTTATAATAATAACTTTGACTTTAGATGAAATTCATAAGCATTAGTGTAAGTCAAGTGTATCAAACTTGCTTCTTCTCACAATGCAGTTTTTGGGCCTGTCAACTAATAACAACAGTTTAACAGAAATTGTATGGGTTAATTTTAAATTATTTCAATAATACGTAATTATAAAAAATAAAACAGTCATTGTTGATTTGTGATTAGTCTAGTTGCAATAATTTCTGTTTTTGGGACGCTCTTTTCAAAATAAACCTAAATTTCTTAATTGTTTTTTGACTCGCATAAATGTAAAATCATGTTTGTTTTGCTAGCCTGGCTGAAATGCCTGCATCAAACTCAAAGAGCAATTTCAGATTGTAAAAATATATAAAAGTTTTCATATAAATTCGAAATACCCCACTCGAACCTACAAGACTAGGCTACCGCGGTTACTTGTAATATGTAAAGCGAAAAACCCCATTCAAGATGAAACATGAACATATGTTCACCTGAAGAAATAGATTGATTCATACGAAAAATAAGAAATCTAATAAATAACCGATAGGTTAGCGAAGTTGAAATATTATACAAATTTTGAAATATTGGAAAAAATTCACTATAATCTGATGTCTTATTCTTTCATATTACAGACTTAGTGTGAATGAATTGTGTCAAACTTGTGACAACTCTAAACAAACTCTTCCCGAAATTTCGAGAAAAAGTCCTTCCTACTTTAATTAAAACATTTGAGCTATAAAACTTAAATATTATATCTTCTATCGTTATATCGTTCATCGAAATATTAATATTTTTACTAAAATAAAGTATAATCTCTTAAAACTATGTAAAACCAATAGTGTAACCCAGGGGTGGCCAACCCGCGGCACGCGTGCCACATTGTGGCACACGGGGGTCGTAACTGTGGCACGCGAAGGCTTTTTGAAAAATTACAAAAATATTATGAAAGTATTACTGAATTAATTAAATTACAATAAAAAAAATTGTCATGAAGAGAATATGAAAGAAACAGAAATTTTCAGCGTGAGAATTTTAAGGGCGCTAAGCAAGATTTTTCTTTTCTTCAGAAAAACGCCAAAAATGAGATTATGCTCCAAAACTTACAATTCTACTGCTTTGTAACATTCCGAGAAAAGTGTTGAGTAACTTGAGACTAAAAACAAATAAATTCTCTCTCTCTGTCTCTCTCTCTCGGACGGTCGAAACTCCCCAAAAAGTCACTTTCTCTCGGGGGCGGTTAATTTTTAACATCTCAGATTTTCATTCAAATTTCAGCTTCCCCGTGCAGGGCTGAAGTTTATAGCTATTGGCTGTCAGCGTGATGTCAGATAAAAAGGTTTTTCCGGAGATGTTGGCTATTTACGATTTCTGTAATGTCAAGAAGTAATTCTGCAATATATTAGGAGCGCAGTTGTTGATACGGTAGAAGTAATTCTATCTGCACAGAGTAGCCGCTTTGTAAAGCAGAGGGAGTGTGAACTTGCATCCATGACTAATCAGAATGCTGGATTCGGAGCCTAGAAAATTTGTAGCGTAACATTGGCAAATTGTTTCTAGCTGTCAGACTCAGTTGATTTTAAACTCTGTTTAGCAAGATGTTTGGCTTTTCTCCTTTTCTAAAATTGTTTTTAGATTTTAGTGTTGAGCGTAGTTGCTTAAATTTTTTTTAATCTTCAATATGTTTATGAGTAAACCTTCGACATCGAAAAGAAATTATGAAGAGGATATTGCAGCACGTGATTTTAAAATTGTCTGGGAAGAACAATAATTGTTTACACATCAAAATGCTTCCAAGCCTGTTTGTTTGATATGTGGAATTTGTGTAGCAGTTCCAAAAAAATTTAACTTGGACTGTCATTTCAAACAACTGCATAATGATTTCAACAGCAAGTATCCTATTGGATCAAATTTGCGAACGAAATTCACCAATAAAAAAAAAGAAATATTTAGCTGGCCAACAATCTTTGTTCCAGAAGAGAAATGACGAAATGGAAACAATGGTGAAGGCTTCTTATGAACTTTCTTTGTTGTTAACCCACAAGAAAAAACCATATTCTGGGGGAGAGGAGATAATAAAAAGCAGCCTTTTAATTTTCGCCCAAAATGTCGGTGATCTTACTGTCAAAAATATGGTTGATAAAATAGCTTTGTCCAGAAATACCGTCATGCGTCGTATAGATAGATGACATGGGTCAGGATGTTGGAACGCAAATTGTCTCTGGACTTCAAAATTGCAAATATTTTTCATTAACTTTGGATGAAAGCTGTGATATCACCGATGATGTGCAGTTAAGCATCTTTGTGCGTTACACGAACGAAAATTTTGATACTGTGGAAGAGCTTCTTGATTTGCGTCAACTACTTTTAACTACAGCTTAAGACAATTTTTAAGGAACTTAAAATTATAATTGAAATTAACAAAGTAGAATGGACAAAATTAGACAGTGCTTGCACAAATAGAACGCCTTGCATGGTTGGCAGAATAAATGTTTTGTTGCATTGCTTGAAAATTATTTGAAAAGAAAAGTTTTCAAGTATCATTGTATTATTCATCAAGAAGCTCTTTGTGCCAAGGAATTAAACTTGTCTTTCGTTGTTGACCCCGTGGTGCGATGTATCAACAAAATACGAGCTCGTGCTCTGAATCGACGAAGATTTCGTACGCTTTTCCCCGAAGAAACGGAAGAAGATGGCGAATTACTCCTTCATTGTAGTGTGCCCTGGCTTTCCAAAGGAACTTCACTTGCGAGATTTTAGAGTTTGAGGGGAATGTGTTTTAGAATATCTGGAAGAAAACGATGAACTACCACGTGAATGCTCACTCCTCAGGAGGGAAAATTGGTTGTGGGATTTAGCTTTTCTTACCGATATAATGGAACATTTAAACAATTTAAATTTAAGATTACAGGGAAAAAATTGTATTTTTCCTACCCTAGTTGGTCCTATATCTTCTTTTGTGAACAAACTTTTGCTTTTTTGTCTGGATTTTGGAGAGAAAAAATTAACTCATTCCCATTTATGCAGGAATTATCTGCCAAAGTTAGTAATGTTCCGAACTATGATAGATTTAAAAAATTAATATCCATTTTTCTGGATTCTTTCAGTGCCAGGTTTGAGGATTTTAAAGATGATAAAAAAAAAAATGCTGAACTTTTCACTAATCCTTTTTCGATTTCTCTTCAAGACATTAATTCTTACCCACCTCAGGTACAAATTGAAATTATTGACCCAGCACCACATTACTCTGAAAAGCAAATATAAGGAAATTATTTTAACCGCAAATGATCCGAATTACATCGAATTTTGGAAATTTGTGCCACCAAGCAATTTTCCAAATTTACATGATTTAGCGGTCAGATATTGTTGTAAGTTTGGATCAACATATAGTTTGTGAAGAAATATTTTCGGTTATGAACGTGATTAAATCAAAATATCGCTCAAAATTAACTGATATGCACCTAAAACACCTAATTTTGTTAGCATCTTCACGAACTAATCCAAATATAGATGATTTAGTAAAAAAACTACAGATTCAAAAGCCACATTAAGAGACTGCTTAGTAATCATTAAAAATCAAATGTTTCAAGTTGCTTATTTTTATTTTGAACCTTGGCTAACTGACTAATCCTGTAAAAATTTATCAACAATAAAATATAAGTTTCCACTTTTGTTTTATTTGTTTTACCATTTTCTTTTTACATTTTCGCAGTATAGAACTTGCATTTAAAAGTATGTTTTTGGTGTAAATAATCCATAATAAGCCTATAAGTAACATTTTTTCACTTTTGTATATTTTTTAGTTTGGTGGAAAAGTTGAAAGTGGCACGCGTAATTTTTTTTTATCAGATTGTGGCACGCTTCCCAAAAAGGTTGGCCACCCCTGATGTAACCAATGCTATCTTATCATTAAGTATAATAAAGGTCTTGAGACATGCAAGGATTAGAGCGCGATGATAAGCTTTATTATTTTTTTATTGATTATTCGATGAGATGAAGGGATGCAACATGAATTCATACGACCTTGATTATCACTCCGAAAGATAGCAGTTAATGTACTGTTAAGGTTACGTGGCCAGAGCAGACGTGGTCAGAGCGGACACGTGAGGGAAGCTGGGTGGGCAGAGTGGACACTCTTGCACCTATTGTGTTGTTTCCCTAATCAGTCATCTATTATGCAGTTTCGACTCTTCATTATGCTGTTACTTACTATTAATTTTTGAAGATTTCTCTGAAAGTTTTTATTTTTATTACATTTCGCTATATTTAAAATGCTTTCGCACTATGATACCTTAACAATTTAATATAAACAATTAAATTTGATTGGCAAAAATGTATTTATCCTTGTAACTTATACACGAGTGTAAAAGCAGAGAACTTGTGTTAAAAAAAAAAAAAAAAAAAAAACGCGCGCGCGCGTTATTTGACATGAAAGAGATTTGCAACTTAAAATACTGTTTAAAATTATATTTGTTATTTTTAAAAGTATTTATTTACTTATTTATCTCTACCCTTTATCTGTTCTAAGATGGAATAAAAATGTGCCCGCTCTAACCACGATGAGTTTCGCAGTGTCCTCTCTGACCACGAAATCTAATCTTATGCGTCCGCTCTGACCACGTCCGCTTTACCCACACCACCGTTAATAAGATTACTAGCCGTTACCCTCTTCGCTGGATATTTCATGATATTGTATATAAACTTGTGGCGGATCTATACGGTTCCTTCTATTAACCTCTGGGGGAATTCTTTTGGGCCATCATTTTTTCAACCAACTTTCTCCGAAGACAGAAAGCGTGATTATGCAAATTAAGTTAATTTTTTTCTTTATTCGTGAGTTTGAAAGTTAGTGAAGTGAGAATATAGATTGGAAGTGAAGTGAATTGTGAATAGATGAGAAGTGAGGTAAATCGGCAGCGAAACGTATACGTAAACAGTGTAGGAAGCGAGAAGTCGGAAAATTAAGAAAGTGCTTAGTTTAACTGTTGGAGCCGTGTTAAAGTAAACGCAAGGATTAGAAGACCGCAATAGTTCAGGTACTGTGATCTTTAATCAAGTAGAAGTTAGAGAGTTAAATTATTAGTGCGGTCATTAATAAATAAGCTCTATATAAAGTTATCTTAAAGGTAGATAGATCTGCATGATTGAATATATTATCCCCACCCCATCTCGTCTCACCCCCGTTCTCTGACTGATCAAAGTTATCTTATTTAGAGTGTTATTTGTGTCTGAGTTGAATATAGTAATAAATAAATAATTGAAGTTCATCATGTGTCGTCTGATCATTTATTTTCTCCCACACCTCTAGCCGGGTCACAGGGAAGAAGGGATGTGAATTCTTTATAAACTGCTTATAAGCTGTTGATACCTTAACTTTCGATTGTATTGCAAAACATTCTTATATTCCTGGTCTATTGATTTTAGAAAAAAATAACTCGAATTTCTAAAATGGAAGTATATTTATTTATCTTACGCCCCTGAAACTCCCTCCTCGGAGTCGATTCCCTGAAAATCCGTTTTTAGCAGGTCTCTACTCGACAAACAGTATATGCCTGCCAAATTTCATATCTGTAGGTCTAATATTTCCAGAGATTTAATGAGAAATGAGTGAGTTGCTTTCTCCTATTTATAGATGAATAACTATTAATATTAAACAGCTGTGAAAAGTGTGAAAACAATTTATTTGTGATTGCTTGTAACATTAATCATATCAAAATCATGCCATGCCATCTTCATGGCCCTTTTCTTATCAGCAACAAATTGAAATTTCTTAAAAAGTGTTTCTTAAGAATCACTTGAACAGATTCAGAGAGAAAATGATAATACGAACAAAATATTGAATACCTTCAGATATTGAACATATTTGGAAATATTAGAACAACCTATTTTCGATCATTTGTACTTATAAACTGTCAAAATCTGTCAGGTAGCCTTTGAAGTCCTTTTCTTATAGGACCTATTATGTTACCCTCTATCCATAAGTATTCCTTTACGCATCTAGAGCTTACAACAATGACTTCTTTGAAATCTTCCGCTGCGTTTATGACATTGATAAAAGCCAAAGTGACCGCCGGCAACAGCTATGTGACGTCCGATACAATTGGAATGTTACAACTTGCTTATGCTATGTGGCTGCGGCTTTGCCGATAGAGCTCTTGCTTGTCAAAAATAAGAACCAGTTGTCAAATTTGGAACAAAGAATCCTTTATTGGAAAGGGTTATATCTAGGGTTCATATTTCGTTGGATTTGAACTTTGTTTCTTTTGTTTTTGGCTTTAGATCAGTTTATGCGTATAACTTCGGTCTTTGAACTCCGGGATTTAAATGCCTGTTCTGATTCGTTCCGTTTGATTTAGGAGTTATGGAATGATGTGGCTGGAATTTTTATTGCTACAGATGGATTAATTTAATTTTTATAGTAGTTTTTTTAAATGAATGCTGTCTTGTAGCGATTTCTTTATAATATTCTGCTGAAAATAAGTGCTTGTTAAGTTAAAAATATATTCAAAGAGCTGCAATTCTAAACGTAAATATTTACATTAATTTTTCTCATACAAATTTTATTTTATTTTTGGTGTTATGAAAATACTATAAAAAATATTTTTTTTACAAATTTTTTTTAAAAAAACAATTAGTTTTTCTCTTTTTTTAAATTTATTTAAGAGATGGGAATCACATTCTGAGCGATTCTGTAAGCATTTTAGGTTGTTATTTACAAATATATAGTATATATTTTGAAAGAAGCTGTTTAACTATTGTGAGCTTCGTCTTGGCATATCGCAATAAATCACAAGGTACAGGGCAGTGCTTCTCAAACTTTCAATAATTGCGACCCAATATTCAATCATAATTTTCATCGCGCCTCTCTCCATTAAATAACAATGCATTGAATTCAATATTAATATACTTTGACGCTAAAGCTACAGTACGACTTTAAACTCTTAAGTGCCACTGGCGTATATAAACTTCTCGCTCAGCCAACACGTTAATTGCCCCGGACGTATATATACGTCTTTCCGAAATACGATCTTTTCTGTGCATTGCTATCTATAAAATTATTCCGAAGACTTTGGAATGCAATAAAAGGATCTAGACAGTGTGTTTGCGAAGGACTTACTTATTTCAGAGGACCTTTTCTCCCCCCCCCCCCAATACATCATATACGCGGTCCTACGTAAACGGTGGCATTGGGGAGCGAATTGTGTAACTTTTAATCAGCAGTTAAAGTATTAATTATAAACAGTACAAATTATTAAAATAAGTGCTCGTTTTTGTATACAGTTTTATATATTGCAAGCCCATGGGGTCACTGATAATTATTAAACTTGATATCTTAACTCAGTATTTTTAAATTAATTATTAAATACATTGTGCAGTACTGATACATTTATAAGTGTATTATATCAGTATAAATGTGTATTTTATTTTTTATTATGTCAGAATGTCTTTTGTTTGTTTACTTTCAGTAAATTAATGATTTTTTAAAATAATCTTTTGTTTTCGACTTTTCAATATGTTCCCTCCCCCCTGGTAGAGTTATTACGCCCCCTAGAGGGCGTGTCCCACTGTTTGAGAAGGGGGTGATTAGGATGTTGCTGGTACAGGGTGATTAGGATGCTTTCAAAATGCTGTAAAAAATGACCACTACTCAGACTGACTTCAAATTAAAACTGAATGTACTTGAAGAAGGGGAAATGGTATGCCATAAGAAAAAAAAATCAGTTGCGTTTTCATTGTAGATTTTAATGCGATTTTTGTCTCAAAAACAATTAAAAACTGATTTTTCCCATCGAATGTAGTACGATTTTGTCGTGGTGGATGGAATTTTCACTAACAGTGCCAAAACTGTTAAATGACATGGAAGTAATTTTTTTTCGTCAAAAAACCGAAACAAGCGTGCACATTGAACAGTACAGTTGGTTTAAAGTGCAACTCATGCCAAAAGTGTTATAATTCGATTCGAAATGTCGTTTGTAGCGGAATCTACT
This sequence comes from Trichonephila clavata, assembly GCA_019973975.1. NCBI lineage: Eukaryota > Metazoa > Arthropoda > Arachnida > Araneae > Nephilidae > Trichonephila > Trichonephila clavata. The sequence goes on from BMAO01007115.1 coordinate 51,167, forward strand.
TTCGTTATGCTACTTATATAATGCTATCTTTTGAGAGACTTCGGAAATATTTTCTTATGCCATATCGTTTCCTCTTCGTTTCAAGAATGTTCATGTTTAAATTTGAAGTCTGATTCTGATCAGTGGTTCTTTTTTTACAACATATTCAAAAAAATTGGAACTTTAATTAAACACGCCTTATACACATGTGATTATGTAAAAAAAATCCGAAGATTAGCGCATCAAAATTGACAACTGATGTGAAAAACAATTTTGCGAAGTCATGCAATCCTGAAACAATTCGCCGTGTGTTACGGAAGGCAGGATATCATGGTCGAAATATGCGAAGAAAACCATAAAGTTAATCGCAAAAAGAGAATAGATATTGCAAAAGAAAATGAAAAGCAGGACAGAAATTTTTGGAATTCCGTGATTTTTTCGGATGAAAGTAAATTCAACATCCACGGGTCAGATGGACACCAAAAAGTTTGGAGGAAAGCAAATGCAGCTTATGGAAAAATTTTGAAAGTTGAGTGATTAAAAAACCTTTTTTTGTTTTTTGTTTAAGAACCGGAATGAATTAAAACAAAAAAATTATTTTTAGTTTTCTTAGGTTATTTTGTGGAATATGTGTTTTAACATCTTAATGAAAAATAAGAATATGGCTAATGGACTATTATGATTTTCTTACGTATATTTTATTGATAATATATTAAGCTCCATAAAAATATCCATGTTCGAAATGAGTCTATCTAAATTACTTTCAATTTTACTATTATTTTCATGAATTTTCAATTCCATTCAGTAATCACTTTATAGAAATTTATTTTTAAGACTTTTCAAACGAAATCTCTACATGGGGAATACATTATTTTAGGTAATTAGTGTTATTTTTATGAATACAAATGAGTGTAATGATTAAAAGCTGATGTTCTCGAAGACTACTTTCAGTTTTTGGTAATTTCTAATTACAATACTTTCTATAATACATCTTTAGTTTTGTTGTGTTCCCTATGTTATAATCACTTTCAGATGATCATTAATTTTACATTTGATTAATGATTGAATTTTTCTTGTTATAGGGCAAAAGCTCTTGAATTTCGTTATTTTAATTAGAAGAAAGATAGCACTTTTAGAATTTTATTTTTAAATGTATAATAGTACGAACATTTTCAGTGCACACAAGCTTAAGTCATTCATTATTGAACACTTCTTTATTATATATAAATTTTTTACTTGTATTTTTTTTCGTTTTAGGATGGTAACAGTTTTAATTAATTCTAATCTTTTTTTATAACCTTTGTAATTGAAATTTAATGAGAGTATATATTATTGTGCTGTTATTGATAACGAGGTGATCGTTAATTAATCAACAACGTTCTAATAACCTCTGTAATCTAATGGTCATGACCTCACAGCCAGCATGTTGGAAGTTCAAATCCAGGTTCCTCTAAAAACTAAAGGGGCTGATATATGTTAAATCTGCCGAGGCTGAATGAGTGAGTGAGTGAATATATTAACGTCGCACTTTTCAGCTACACGATGGCTTTTGTCTACGAACCTCGTAATTTTGAACCATGGTCAAGTGACGAGGACGACAACTGAGCTGGCACCCCCTCTCCTAACTACCACACCACACCAACGGGAGGACGTTTGAGCTCTCGACATATTTAACGTGCATCGCTGCCCTTGCACGGCTTGTCTTAAGTAATACTGGGCCGAACTCATGACATGCCTGCCATGATCCGATACCTTGACCACTTGGCTACCACGGCCACCTGCCAAAGCTGAAAGTTCTCTCGTTGACTTGACGCGGAAGTTTGGAGAGTGAGTTGTCAAACACCTCTCAGGTGTCGTTCATCATCACTTGACTGGTTCAAAATTAGGAGAACCGTTGCCAATAACCCTTGCATTACTTCGGGGGGAGTGGCATCAATGAACAATCAATATGGCATTATATTATTAGAAGCTAATAATTGTAGCCAATGAATATTTTTTAACAAAGCAAATAATGGAAAAATTTTCATATTTTTGTCGTTGCTGGGATGTATATATAAAAGATATATACCGAATATCTTGACGTGTATTACAGTTCTTATTCAGTGAGTGCGTGTTTATTTAGGTTGCAAAACGAAGGATATTGGTCACGGACCTCGTAACTTTGATCCATAATCAAGTGACGAGGACGACACCTAAGCTGGTACACTCTCTCTCCGAACACTCGCACCACTCCAACAGATATATTTTATTCCTTATTAGATTTAATGTACATCAGCAGATCTTCAGGCAATAGGATTCGAATTCCTAACATGCCATCCACAAGTCCAATACAATGACAACTAGACTATCGCAGCCAGACAATTTTCATTAAATATTTAAGGAATTCTGTGCTTTTTTTTTAAACCGAAAAAGTCACTGGTTTATACTATTAAAAAATTTTTAAGAAAAAAATTCCATTTAACCCTTTATTACTGACGGTACTTATAAGTACCAGTCACTTTAAAATTACATAGAATAACCATTTTTACGAATACTCTGATGATACTTAGTAGAAATATTCTTTTAAATCCCCTCTTCTAAGATATACGGCACCATAGATTCTATGATGGGTGTTTTAGCGAGGAAGGCGAATAGTTTTATAACAGAAGTTGCGTTTTCAGCTGACATTTTTGTTCCGAAAAAGTAGTTAATGTCAAGAGGTATCTAATTTTTCTTTTTTTAGTATGTTAATGATGACTTAAGAAAACGATTTGACTATTTATTTTAAGTAAACAGTGTATGTAATTAATTTTACAGTTGAATATCTTTCATTAATTAATTAGCTCTAACGGATTAAATTTCCCAAAGTTCAGTATTTTGTTTATGTATATCCCTTAATTTTCAATGTAGTGATTAAAAAAAAATATTGCTTGAAATAAACTGTAGTAAATCATAATGCGGTAGATAAAGGGTTAAAATGCGCGAACTGAACTGTATTGAGGATTTACTGTGGTCCTAGTTTTGTAATAACCATAACGCTCCAGAATTTCACTTAAAAAAATTGCGAAATATAAGAACACCATAACTTATAATTCTGAATGAAGTTTAGTCCTCACATTGCTGTCAACTTTTTCAAACTGCTACATAACAACAAAATAAATAAAAGTTAACTTCACATTTTAACTATTTTCATTTTCGATAAACATAACAACACTAATAGCATTATACATTCTTTAAACAAAATTTAACTTTTAATTAACTATGCAGCATTATGAAATTCAAATTTCTTGTGAGAAGAGCGCTCCAGTGAATAAATTAGGTGTGGTAATTTGGGCCATTTTATCTAATAACTTGCGCAGGTCGTAACGCTCTTCCTACGGTATCTCAATGACCTTCGCACCTTCAAACGATGATCTCCTCCACCCCTCTGTCCACCCTCCTTTCGTTCTACAGCCATAAAATTCTCATTAAGGACATTGTGAAAGAGCCATTAAGATTCCATTACTCGGCTTTGGTACTAAAGATTTTTAAGCGCAAGAGAGCCTTCTTGTTTTATTCGCGTATGGATCATCCTGATCTGTTGCGTTACAAGTTGTACACGAAACGATATGGTTTGATATGTTTTGTAATAAAGTGTGAAAAATCACCGTAGAGATTCCCGGATTTGTTTTTGAAAATGACGAATGCGTAACTTTCTTTGCTTGATAATCATGATAATGGTTTGTGATGATTTGTAATGATTACCCTCCTAGTCCCTTTATTTTTTTCTCTAATGTTTTGTAACAAAATGTAAAAAGTCACTTTAGAAATTCCCGGATTTGTTTTTGAAAATGACTTTTTTTGCTTAACAGTGATTGCAATGATATGGGATGATTTGTAATGATTACACTCTCTGCCTCTTTATTTTTTCGCTAATGTTTTGTAATAAAGTGTAAAAAAATTACCTCAGAGCACTGACATAGCTCTGAGAGGGCCCTGTATCAAAATTTCTTTGGGGCCCTTTATTAGGTGAGGGAACCATGTTAGTGGGACTGTAGTTACACATGTTGGTGCCCTTGTATCTTGGGGGCCCCTTATCATTAATACGGCTGATACGGCCCTGCCTCAGAGATTCCCGGATTTGTTTTTGAAAATGATGTATACGTAACTCTCTTTACTTGATAATGATATGTGATGGTTTGAAAAAATTACACTCTTTGTCCCTTTATTTTTTCGTAAATGTTTTGCAAAAAAGTGTAAAAAATAAACTCAGAGAGATTCCTGGATTTGTTTTTGAAAATGATGAATGCGTAACTTTTTCTTTGCATGATAATGATGGTAATAACTTGCGATGATTTGTAGTGATTATATTCCCTGTCCTTTTATTTGTTTGTGAATGTTTTGTAATAAAGTGTAAAAAATGATCTCCGAGATTCCCGGTTTTGTTTTTGAAAATGATGAATGCATAACTTTCTTTGCTTGATAATGATGGTAATAACTTGCGATCATTTGTAAGGATTTACACTCTCTGTCCCTTTATTTGTTTGCAAATGTTTTGTAATAAAGTGTAAAAAATCACCTCGGAGATTCCCGGTTTTGTTTTTGAAAATGATAAATGCGTAACTTTCTGTGTTTGATAATGATGATTTGTTATGATAACATTCTTTATCCTTCATCTTTTCGTTATAGATGTCGCTTTTTTATGCTTGGAATGAACAGTAATGAAATACCAATGCTCTTATTGAACATATCGAGTAAAATTTAATCACAGTTTTGGCTTAAAGAATTATTCCTTAATTAATTATGCTATAGGATCCTTTTTAAATCTATAATGATTCATGAATCATCATAGATTTCTCTTTACCGAATTGAAAATTTTATATATACAAAATAAAACCCCGAGAGAACTTAGGTGATAGGTGAGACTGAGAGATATCCGTGTAAGTCCAAGTCTAATTCGCCTATGTTGGGGTATAATTTCGCATATGAGTGCAGGTGTAAATTGTTCTTTGTTGGGGGCGGAGACAAAAGGAAATAATAATTTACAAAAAGAAAATGCTTAGTAAAATCTTAGAAAACACAAATAGAAAATCGCAAACCGAAGTTGTTTTGTGTAGAAGGTTTCGTTTCATAAAATCTTAGTTTGCCAGCTTAAAGATTTTTTCCCCTTCTGTAGAATTTCTTCGTAATCTACTAATGAGTTTTTTATTCCTTGTTTTGTTGAAAAAATACGCTCATCATTGTAGTCTATAATTTCTAAAATTTGTAACCCTTTTTCAATTATAAACTGAGACCTTCTGTCAAATTCCCAACCGCTATTCGATCTTCAGATTGAACTGAGTGTAAAATTCTCCAATTTGTTACTCATGCATTTCTATGAGATAATCAATTCTTAGTTCCTGATTATGAAAATCCAGTAGTTCTTGAACGTCATCACAATCCAATTTTAAATTTATTTGCCTGGCAAGATCGACAACTTCTTCAATCACATTACAAATTCCACCAATTTTATATATTTTTTTTCTGAAAAAGAAGACGAATCGAGAGGAGATTTGAAAACCGCGTTAAGTCGAGGTGATTTACTGCATTTTTATACTTTCAAGAGTAACTAACTGTAGATCAGTGGTTCCCAAACTTATTGTGCCCATCGACCTCTTTTTATACCAAAAATTTGGCCATGAATTTCCAAGTGAAATAATTCTAACTCAATTCACATTAGAAAAATTATAAATTTAACTTTGGTGTCCTGAAAAAAGATAAATGAAAATAATATTGATAAATATTACATCTATTTTATAAATTAACTTTCACAAAAATATAACTTGGGTTAGTAAATTTATGTACGAGGGATCAATTGTATTTAAAATTACTTAAGTAATATACTTTATCTCTCGACTGACTGAGTGTCTTATTTGATTGGTCGCTGGCCTTGTTGCGCTGAGGTTACGAGTTCAACACCGGCCCAAGTCGGTCAATTTTCATGACACAGAAAATCGACAGCGGCCATGTCGTGTGATGATTATACGGCATGTAAAAGATCCCTAGAGTGTCTGTTTGGCTTGGGTACTCTCGGCAAAATTAAATCCTAATGCAGATTCGTATCGTAAGAGCTCAGGTGCCTCACTCTGGGGAGAAAACTGGGCGTGAAAATTACTTGCGCCAATTGGTATCGCCTATATGGTGCCGCGCTAAAAATGATACCAGATACTGGGTAATGTACTAGGTCTGCAAAGGTTTAAAATACCAATATGCAGCCCTATTAGGAAAAAAAACTTTCATAACAATGGAAATTGGTCACAAAAATTTTACTTCATATATTAAACCTTTCGCGGATCCTCTAGCGTTGCGCACGCACTCCCAAATTAATTTTAGTTTACTACGGATCTCCTCAGCGATCATAAAAAACCCCAGAAAAGTCAGTAAGAACCACTTTGGAAACTTATGCTGTAGATAGTATTCAATGCTTACTTGATAGTATTCAGTTTATTCATTTAGTGGTCGGTTTCAGTTTATTTCAGGCCCTGGGTGCAGAAGGTCTACAGGACCCCTTGGCACTTACGCATTGAAATTTATAACCAAAGCATCTGGTTAAGTCTAACCAATGATGGGGTCACAGAAGGGGGGGGGGAGGTCCTCGGGTCTGAACCCCCCCCCTTATAGTCCTTGGTTTTTTTTTCTGTTAGTTATAATCCTATGTATATAGTAAGTGGAATTTTAAAAAGTGTTTGTTATTACTAATTTATTTTATTAATTAATGCTAATTATTTTTTTACTCTTTTGTGTTCCTGAAAATCGATAAATTCTAAAAAATGTGTTGGGCGGTGTATTGGAGCATGATACGAGAATGGTGGACATTCGACCCTGGACCCCCCCCCCCTTGGAAAATTACTGTGTACGCCACTGAATTCAGCTTATTAGGGCCTTTTCAGGCCCCAAGCTCCCTATGGATAAACTGGCATTATATTCATGTACTGATAGTATTTAGCGTATGTACCAAATTTTATGCTATTTTCAGTACTTTTTCATTCGTAAACTTTTAGTCTTTCTTATGTGGCAACATTTTTGTAAAGGAAAATTTATGAGTTTAATATTACCATCAATTTAAAGTATTAAACTTCCCTATTTTGAAAAAAAAATGAGCAAAATATTTAAAACGTGTAATTGTCTCGACTTTTTGATAATAATAATGTCATCATACGTAAGATGTTTTAAAACTTGGTATAAGCTAATAACCAACAATATAACAAAAAAATTATGAGAGAGTTATTATACACAAATATATAAAAAAAAAAAAAAATACGAAACGAAGTTACAAATATAGACAAAAATAAATATGAGAAACGATACTATAACGAACTGTCCCAGAATTCCTGTGGCTGTGACGAGACCAGTCCTTCACAGTGTCCTTGAGTACGTCGTCCGAGTTGAAGCGCTTTCCTTTCAGGTGTTTTTTCAGTGGACCAACACATGGAAATCGCAGGGTGACATGTCCGGACTGTAGGACGGATGGTCCAACGTCTCCATTGGAACTTGTCCAGTTCCATTTGTGTGACTCTGGAGACGTGTGGAGGCGCGTTATCATGGAGCAGAACCACACCCACCGTGAGCAGCCCCGTTCTTTTGTTCTTGATGGACCTGCGTAGGCGTCGGAGTGTCTCACAGTACACATCGGAGTTAATGCTTTTTCTGTGCTCGAGTAATTCTGTGCTCGCATCATTTGGACGCCGCTTTTTATAAGAGCCTTTGCTCTCCCCTGCGCATGATCCGATCCCAGTCAGAGTCTCCAATGGCATCCCGAGATGTTTCGCTACATTCTCCCTTGGCGGAATATCCAAATATTTAACTGTTTCATTTTTATGTCGTTCGTACTTTTCATTTGATCACCCTTATATATATATATATATATATTATATATATATTGTTTTAATATTTTTATTTAGTTAAATTTCTAAAAAATTCAAGAGACTTCTTTTATTTTGTTTAATTTAAAGAACAAAACAAGTAACGACACGAAAAAAGCATTATATGATAAAATACATTTAACACATTGTAAATAGTTTTAACTCAATAAACACTGAGGCCAAATTTTCATACTCTTCGGAACAATACTGATAAAATAAAAATAGAATTTCAAATGTCTGATACATAATTTACATTTCTGATAACTGCAAATTTAGTTTTAGAATGTTTCATGGCATTTACAATAATAATATACCGAAGCAAATGTAAAAATAACATGCATAACCCATTTCGGCGGGAAAAGATGGTCATTTATTTATTGAGTTATTCGAACCGAAAAAAAAATTCTAAATTATTACGTTTGAACTTCAAATGCTTTTATTGGCACCGATGCTATCTGTGTTTCTTTTCTTCAAATGACTAACACATGGTTGTTATTTTGCTTTTTTATTCTATTTTTTTACTTACTTTTTACAATTATTTACATTTTCCCTCATTCAACCAGTTTTAAATTATAGTGATTGAAAATGCAGGAGCCGGTTCTTTTATTTACATGAGTATGGAAAAAGAGGGTTAAGAGTCAATCGTGATGTCATTGTCCATTTGAACGTTATTTAAAATAAATAAAAGTTATGAAAAGAAATGGGGGGGGGGGTATTGCGAGTGGGTGACCTTATAAACTTTTAATGCTATGTCAGAGAAAATTCATTCATTGTAATGACTTTGCGATTTTATATATTAGATTTAATTTTTACGCTGAAGGTATTGAATTATTTCGTTAGGTTTTAATCTTTGTATTTTTCTCTAAATACTAAAATTTCTAAAGTGACTGTGTAATGTATTTGTTTC
>BMAO01007116.1:0-50021 GCA_019973975.1 Trichonephila clavata
GGCGAGGGTGATACCTGAGCTGGCACCCAACTTTCCAGACTTTAAAACCATTCCAACGCGAGGATTTTGAGCCTAATAAATTCAACGTGCATCAACTCCTCTACATGGTAGGTCTTCAATGTCACCAGGACTCAAACTCACAATTCGACAACGCCGGCAATGTGACCATGACAACATGTCTATCGTAAGCTATTTCAGACAAATAAAAAAATACTTATTAATGACGATAGAAAGAAATATTTGTGGCTCTTATAATACATGTCTTAGTTTCGCAAGTGGAAAGCTTATTTACTGATGATCATATTAGATGGTTGATGAGGCATCCTTTTGTTAGCAGACAATACAATTTATTTACATTTAGATCCGCACACAAATAAATATCTAGATGATACTTAACGAAAACATAACGCATATAAACAGCAGCAGACATTAACGGAACATCGTGAAATACAAGGCGTGGCGTGAATTTTCCAGAGAATCTCTACTTATATACAAAACGCAGACCGGAAGTTCAAAAACTCACTGACTTCCGAGAATGTCTCTTCTGTTTGGTCCAGACAATCAGTTGATATTCATTATGTAAATCTTAATTTAAATGCGCTGAACTTTTAATTTAAAAAAAAAAATAAAGTTACAATTATAACCCATTAATGAGGGTATTAACAGTTATCTATTTACGCGAAGTCCTGGGAGTCAGGACCATTACAAATTAAAAAGATTAAGATAAAATTAACGTGAATTATTAGGTACACATATATACAAAATATCAATAATTAATCAAAACTAACGAAGTTATTTATTTTTTCAAAAATCATGTCAATGTTTGATTAAAGATATTAACCTTAAAATGTTAAGCAAAAATGAATATTGATATGTTTCTGCAAATTGTTCAACATTTCAATTAATTATATTCTATAAAATCTATATATACGGAAATCGTTCTCGACTAGGGAGTTTGCCGTAGACATTCATTTTCTGTTATATCACTTAACTTACTTTTGAATGTTACACACCTTAAGCTTTCAATAAAAAAGCATACTCGTTACGATAAACACAACTCCTCCATGTTTCTTGAAAGAAAACGGAGAAGAAACATCAATCTGCACTGTAAAACAAAACGTGCAGACTGCTTTATAGCAGTTAAATTTTCCTCAACAGTTTAAAAAATAGATAATTTACTCTCTACTTTGTTTATGAGAGATTTACATCTACTCACCAACGGATGTGGCTATTTTAAAACTAAATTTCGAAACAACCCTGAAAAGAGCACTGCCATTGAATTTTAGACTAAAATATAAAGGTCTTCACTAATGATGGTATTATTATCATTTTTTAAATGTCTAAATTTTTAATTGAAAATGAAATTTAAGTCATATATTCAAACGCTAACTTTTATTAATTTTTCATTGAGTACTCTTGAGCGTTTGAAATTCAAAATAATTTATTCAACAAAATGTTTATAAATATACAAAATAAAAAGGAGAAGCAGAATGTAAACTTTAACACCTAAGAAGGAAAATTCTAGAAAAATGTATTAAAATCAATAAGTATGTATGAAAACAATTTAAATTTATGCTTTATTTATTATAGGGGAAATACAAAATTATTCAAGAGGAAAATTAGTAATTTAGTCAAAGTGTTTAAAAAGTAAGCAAAAATAAATACTTAACCCTTATTTTTCCTTGCGATGGTGCGGATTGGTGCGGTTTAGACGTTTTTATCCCTTTAAGACACGAAATTTTTATCTTTAAATATTACATTCTTCTGGTTCTTAACACTATGCTGACCCCAATAACACTGGAAAAATAATTTTAAAAAACTTTTCTCCCCTCACCCCGGAACGTGAAGTGTTTCAGTACGAATGTTAGGGGTGGGTCTTAAAGGGTTAAAAAAATTTAGTTATTGTTGATATAAATTCGCAAGTTATTCCTAGCATTTTTTTAGGGTTTTACATTTAAAAACATTTCTCAAAACTTTTGCTTTATGTCTTTAACACTTTTCAGAAAAATCATAAAAAATTATTTTTTTAAAAAAAAACATTTTTTCAAAGTTTTTTAAGAGAATATTTAAAAAACTGTAACAGAAATATGACTTATTTAATACTTAAAGAAATGAACTGTATTTGAAAGCAATTTTAAAAGGTTTATCACTTGAAACTATTTACTATATTTTCAAATACCATAAGAAAACTTCTGCTTTCGTATTTATAAACTTAAGGTTTAATTTATTTTTGTCTCTTTGGTTCCCCGACAACTCCATTGTGGATTTTCTAATTTTCAATTCAAACAATGCAGATTCTTATGACTACAATCGTAATCAACCCTAACAAAAGAGTAATGTAAATATAAATATTCGATAAGGGTACGATGAAAAATTCGGTAATTTTTCACATCGTAACCCTTTTCGAATATTTATATTTAGGATGGATATCTTTTTTTTTAAGCATTATTAATTTATTCTCATTAAAGTTTTACCACAGATATTGCATATTTATACAAACTATGTTCTTTGAAAATGAGATAACACAGAGTAGTTATGAAATAACATTATTTTTTTTTTTAAAAATCTTATGGTACCGAAATTATACTCAATTAAGAATATTTTTTGTCCAATAAAGAATAGCATAAATCGAGAAAACATGCATCTTATTCATTCTTGTCCTTACAAAATTTATTCTAAAAAATATTTTATTTTTATAATTTTTTTTTTTATGAATCACGATGAATATATATTCAGTTTCATTTGTTTAAGGCTTTATAATCATTCATCATGAAATATTTAACTCCATTGAAGTTTTTAAGTTATAATTTAATTTTGAATCAAAACACTTTTAAATGAACTTTCTTGTATTTTTCAAAATAAGAATTTTAAAGTCAAATCAAGCAAAAGCTAAAATTTGATGTGTGTAGCAAGACACAAATAAAGCAAAAATACTTATATTTTATTTAAATGTATTTCTATCCCGAATTAAACATCGGGAGAAGAGGAAGAATAAGAAACTCTTAATTGATGTAATAATGCTCAAATTCCTAAAACCACTTATGAAATTGAGGTAAACATTTTTCCAAGTGACTAAAATGTTTTTAAAATGATACACTATCTGCCTCGGTTGCGACGCCAACCACAATTTATGATTAATAGAGCAATTATTTTAAGACGAAAGGTGACAAACCCTGAGGTAAATGTTGGCAAAGGTTCAGGATGTTTAATTTGCAAATCCTTTTTTCCTTTCTCCCCCCCCCCTCCATACTTTACATTTCCCGTCACTTTTTCTTGACCAAATACTAATAAAAAGTGCTCGCTTCCATTTTTTTGTCTATTTAGTTTGTTGTAAATGGTTTTAAGGTAACACTTGACATTAAATTGAATAAATACATATAATAAAGTACTCTTGCGGATTTTTAAAGAATGAATTAAGGACGAAAAATGTATTTTTTTTTTAAAAAGTACTTTGCCCTTTCGAACGTGTGTACCATAATAACAATAGATAAACATTTCAAATAATAATGATTATTTAGTTAATAAATTTTATTCTATGCATTTATTCATAGAATTGTATTCCTATTTAACATTCTTTGACATCAATATAATGTTTTATCAGAATTAGCGAATATATGCAATGAAAACTGATGTTATGCAGTAAAGTTGATAAATAATGCTATTTAAAAAAAAATTGTTTTAAAATATGTAACAAATAAATAAAAAACAAATAATTAAAAAAGCAATTAAATCATAAAAAAATAACATAAGAAAAACAAATAAATAAAAAATATAGAGCTATTTAAGATATTTTTGGGAACAAAATATCTTACACTAATATGTGAACACTTTATATATCAAATATGTGAACACTTTAGCTTTTCTCACTGAAAAACATTTTTGAGGATAACATTTCAATGACAGTAAAAAAAAATTTAAATATTCATGAATATTGTAAATTTTTTATTTTATTAATAATTTTTTAAATATTTTAAAACACAAAATAAAATCGATATTAAAATGCTTTACAATACTTAGGAATCAAATTCCATTCTTTTTACTCTTAAAGTTTGTATTTTTCATATTTAAATAGAAAAATTTGTAAATTTTATTCTAAGGGAATTCCTCATAATAATCCTTTTCGGAACGATGCGGTTTATGAACACTCCTCTTAACACCACATGGATTTACTTATAATATTTTAATAAACCAAAAATATTAAAAGTTTAATTAACATATTTTATTTTAAGTGTTCTCAGAATTTCTCAAATATTTATTCTACACAAATAGTGGGAAAACCAATTAATTATCAAAATATAAATTTGTGCTTGAGTTCTGTTGTTTGTGTCTAAATGAAAACTGTTTAAAAAACTTAAAACAACTAAATAACAGAAAATATATGAAGCTTTAATACCTAATATACGAATATAAAATGCGAGGCTTAAATGCTTTTTAGTATTTAAATATTGCAGGAAGGTCTAATTTTCTACATAATTCTTTCTCCTTTTAGCAATTGTAATCTGTTTCTAATTTTTTTCTTAAGAAATTGAGCATTGCAGTGAAAATTCTTAAATATTACGAAACAATTAGGTTTAATGTTAAAATTTTCGCGTGTTGATATTTTTTTTTATTATTATTACAACAATTTGAAAAGTTTTTACAGAAAACTTTATATTCTTTTATTGAAAAGAATATAAAGTTTGTGTTGAAGATAGATTTTGAAAAATTAACATCTAAACCAAAATGAGTTTTATTTTTTTCTGAACTGTAACAGTTACTTTTTTAGATAAATTTCATACTTCCGAATGGATATCAACGAATTTAGAGAAGCCCCTTTAAAATTTTCCGTTTATAATCTCAGTCATTTCCAATAGATTAATAAGCAGTTCCAATACCTTTAACACAGCGTAAAAATCTAAGTTTCAATTACTGTTTTAATATTACTTCAAAAGTTCCTAATCTTAAAAAATTTTGTTATTTTTATTTATTTCACAAATCCTTTCATAATTTCTATTAATTTGAAAGTAAATATAAGATATATTCTTATCACAAATTTGTAATAATAATTAATAATATGCTAACAAATCTTACGGAAGCTCAAAATCGTCAGATATAATAATGTTTTAAAATTCTTGATATAGTAGAAAATATACATACTTCCTTAAGTACAACTAAAAAATGTAAATTTGGGGGGGGGGGTACTTGAGGGAAATTCTAGTTTAACAAATATTCTGTCAAAAGTTTTGTCTTTAGCAAATAACAGTATAAGTAAGAGTTGCTAAATATATTCAAAGGACACTATAAAATATGTTTTTCTGATTTACTTCCATAAATGTATAGTTTCATTTACATTTATGCTCTTGACTGCATTACCTGTATTATTACTATATTGTATTTGTCGTGAATATAGCTATTAGCTGGAATTTTGTCTTTTTCTACAAGAAAGTGGCTGTTACTTGAACACGTTTCCAGAAAGTACGCGAACCCTTAAGGTTTAAGAACCACAAATCGGAAGGAATTAACAGAAAATCCTCGTTATGCTCCAAGAAATCCTTCGTCTCTTAGGCACAATGCGCCGTCTTTAAAAATATTCGCCTCCCGACGACGGAGTGTCGGAGGATTCTTCTCCGTAATGATAAGGAGCAGCAATCTTTGAAAGTCTGTGGAACGTCATGTGTCAGCTGCTTTGCGAAATATTACTTTAATCATTCCGGACTTCCGTTTACCTAAAGCCTGCCAAAGGAGGAATTCATGCAATTGCCTTAATTTGTCACGCAAGATCCGCCTCGAAATCGAACCAAGGTCTCTAGTTAATGTTGGCAGAGATCTTGTATGCACTTAGAACGAAAAGGTTGGTGCAACAACAGTAATGGAAAGTTTGGGGGGGGGGGGATTCGCATTTTTTCAATGTAACTTCAGTTCTAAAGTTGAACTTACTGAAAAATAATGAAATTAAAAAGAACAGAATGAATTGCATTTCTTTCGTCTATATATATGAAAGTGAAACTAAGGATTTTTAAATGTTGCAAGTTCTGAAAAAAAAAGAAGGGAGAATATCCTTAAATGTTATTTAGAGGGATAAGTTTCATGTTTTACGTTTATGCTTTAAAATTATTTTAGGCGACAAATTGAAACTAGATCACAGAATTACTTAAAATTTTTTAAGCTGTGACGATATTTACGGTACAAATATGATCCTGCACACTTATATAACACTGAAAAAGATATTTGTTTCCTTCATATGTTTGTTTTTAATGCTTTAATCTCAATTAATTCATCTCGGTTAGAACTGATTATATTGCAATTTTTTAAGTCATCATCTGAATGGAATGAGTTTATTTTGCAAAGCCTTTCATGTAATCACGTATTCTATTTTACAATACGTGATTATTCTTTGAAACTGGCAACGAGTATTAATGATAATACATAACAAAAGTTGGAATGTAATTTTAGAAGTTGATTTTAGAATGCAAAACAAGAAAACAAATTTATAATCAGTCTTGACAGGGGTAAATAAAATTAGCATAAATTTTCATCGAACTAAACCAATAACAGTCTTAAGATGTTATTATTCAAATAACGCTTAAAAGCGGGAAGCTCGCGTGACAAAAATGAAATAATATGACATTTTTTTTTCTCCAAATTTTGTTCTGGGTGTAAACAAAAAGGGCGGAACAGACTTAGGCGCCTGATTTTCTACTCACTCTCGTAATCAGATGGGTAGTTATTTTGTGTAAGTACCTAGTAATTTTTGCAAGAGCGTATAGTTCGGCATAATTTGTTGTTGTTGACTAAAACGATGAAAATGAATGTCTCTGTCTCCTCTTTGATCGCCTGAGCTTTGTTGATTGATTTGTTTACTTGAAAGGCTCAATCGATTGGCAGAAATTAAATTTTGCAGTACCAAAACATAAAGCGCTTGATTCTTTGACAGTAACCTACTTTAAGCTGAATATAAATCCTACAGATTAGGAAAAAGAAGTAAGCTTATAATAAAGTGTAAACGAAATCTTTCTTTATGCACGTTTGAAATTCCTGGAAGAAATAACCTTTAACAATCAATGATTCATACTCGCAATCGATTTGTTATGAAAACAAAATGTTCAAACATGAAGACTGAAAAAATATCTTAAATAAATCATGAATTTCAGGAAACAATGTATTTAATACATATGTATTTTCACACCAAAACTTCTAAAGCGATATGAAATTCGTTAATGTATATTCACTACTGCTATTAAATATCATGCATTATGAATGAACCTGTTGCCTTTTTCTCATCGAGATAACGAATTGTGCTTCATTACATACTAAATTTATAAAACATTTTACGAAAGCTAAGCGTGAATTGGATTTTCTTTTATTTGAATTAAAGACTTATCTTTTATGGAAATAATTGAGTGAAAAAATATACAGTCGAAGAAAATAGAAGATTAAAATATATCGGAATTAAAATAACATTATGAAGAAACAAAAGTCACTTCCTCTTGCAACGTGATGCAGATCTATATTATCATAAAAAATTAAGCTATTTTTTTAAATTAATCAAAGTGTTTATCATATTTAGTTTTTAATGTCATGAGGGTAAATGATTTGTTACAGATCCACCAATATTTAGACATATACTACATTTAGTTAGCTACAGTATAAATGAAAAATTATTTATTTTTATTCTTGAAAAAACTAACTTAAAATACGTCAGTATTTATAATATTATCTGAATTTTAGTTTTAAATAAATCCACTGTAATAGGATCGAGAATAACAGTGATATATTTAAATGTTTATTGTTCCCATGTATGGGAATATTAAGGATCAGTATAATTATATTCATAAGCGTTGTAGCTTACATTAATATAATTTTTTTCTCGTTTTTTCATTGAAAAGTATAGAATATTCCTCTCCGATTTTCATTCCAACAATAATAATAAATAACACCAAGAGATAAACTAGCTCATTTTCAATTCGTATAAATGATATACGAATTCTTCTCTGTTTTATATAACCAAAATATGGCCAGTCTATCTCAATATATGATTCTTTTTAAAATTTAACACGTTAATTTTCATCTTAGCTACATTTGTATCATATTTAATGTTTGCGGTGCTTTGATGTCAAATCCTTTTTTTCTTCTATAATGGTGTAATGAAAAACGAGACAGAATATAAAAATATTTACTCTGAAAAATAGTCTTAACGATTGCAATTCGTCACGTTATTTGAGACCTATCCTTTTAAGTTCAATCGAGCGAGAGTATTGAAACACATCATACGGAAAATAAAGCTTTAGAGAAGGGGGGGAAAAAGCTCATCAAACGTTTTTTCAGATTGAGACGTCTCAATTATTTGTTGAGCAATAATTTTCTAAATTTCCTTTATATATGTAGGTAGTTAATAATTATATATTAAATTGCAATAGATCTAAAGAAGCAAAGCCCAAATAGATTAATAAATAAACAGTATAAGTCAAAAATAAGATACAGCCTCAGTAGTACAATATCAAACTCTCAGCAATATGAACAAATATATATATAGAGAGAGAAGAAAGAGAGAAGAGAAATGGAGTTATCGGTTGGTTGCGTGGCCGGTAGGTGGCAATAGATGGCTAACCGCAATTCAACATGATGCATCTCAGTAGGGGAAAGCGACATTTGCAATTGTGCTGACGTCTACGATAGGTTACTTTCAGTATGCCGAAAAAGTAGACATGTACGGCCGTGCAAATTGTAACGTCAGAACTGCGCTAAGACTGTATTATTGAACGTGTTCGCCAATCACGCGCCACCGAGCTGTCAATCATGTATTGTTACTGGTAGATGTAATTTTGAACATAGTTATTACAAACATTACACTTCTCACCGATGCTTTCTTTAAACACTTTGCCTTTCCTTTCGTCTCTTATTTTTTGTGTTTGTGCCGTCTGTGTGACGTAGTTGGTTTGTAGCTGGCCTTCTGTACCCAAGGTTGTGGGTTCGACCCCGGCCCAAGACGGTGGATTTTCATGATGCAGAAAATTGACAGCGGCCATGTCGTATGATTATGCGGCATGTAAGAAACCCCTTGAAGTGCCCATTTAACTTGGGTGCTCACGGCAAAATTAAATTCCGAAGTTCAATTTCGCATCGTCACAGCTAGGTGCCTCCATCTGGGGAGGAAACTGGGCATCAAAATTACTTGCGGCTATTGGTTTCGCCTATATGGTGCCGCAATAAAAAGTGATACCAGCTCCTGGGGAATGAACTAGGTTTGTAAAGGTAAAAAATACTAATATGCAGCCCCATTAGAGAAAAAAATACTTTCTGTGTTTGTGCCTCAACGCGTCACTTGCGCCCATGCATTCCTATGCAATAAATGATTGTTACAATGTCCTGTACCTACCCTTAAAGTTTGTACCTTAAATTCGGGACCACCCTATATATATTTTTGAAAATATTAAGAAATTACATTAAATGAACTTAATACTTATTATTTTAATAAATATATATAAAAGCCACAATTTTTTCTGAATTTCATTTTTTTAAAATTTTTTTTAGACATGACGTATTAAAAGTAGGAACTAAATGTGTGTTAGGAGGGAAAATGTTCATTGTTTGGTGCATTAGCTTTGATGAATAGTAAATAAAATGTTGAAACTATTATTTTTATGATCTATTCTTTTTTACATGTCGTTGTCTATAATTTATTAAATGAAAAAAAATATATTGAAAGTCTGCACCTGTGTTTTAGTATCAAAACTCTTAGTAGTTAAGCAGATATCAGACATTTTGCAATCTGAATTTATTTTTATACAAACTAGAATTAAATGGGTTTTTTTTAAATAATTTTTGAATTTATGAAAATATATTAATTTTTTTGCTTTGCATTTCTAAGGAAATTTTCCTTTCAAATGTAAATCGCACCTAAAGTAACATAGTATATAAACAAGGAAGATTAAATAAATTTTTTTCCAAAGATTTCGACTCCTGTAAAAGAAACAGAAAATTCCTGTGTCATTTTATTAATTATCCCCTTTCCAACTCGGTAAATCTGATCAAATTATTGCTAAGCAAAGAGGAATTTTTAGCTTCTAACAGTGATTAAAAGTATGTTTCGAAAAACAGCTCTAAAATGAACATAAAACGACTTCGATGGCAGATTTTTTTTCGGCTTCAGGAAATATCACTATCGTTAGATTTGAAAGTGGGAAGAAAATACTGTGGAATTTTAATTAAGATTCGCCTGTCGTAAAAAGGCACCTAAAAATCAATTATTTGAAGAGTAAATCATTCCTTGGATGACGAAAAAAATGCATTGCTTCTTCAGATGGAGTTTTTTCAGTATCTTGTAGTGCATTTGGGAAGCTTATTACGTATCTATAGAATGAAAAAAAACATGCTTTCTTTCTTAAATTTTGTGATTTATTTAAATTTTATTCAAAAATCATAGTTTTATTTTATAAATTATTTCATTAAATTAGAGTTTATTAATTTTTTGTTTATTAAAATTTGCCAATTTTGTTTTATAAACGAGCAAAAAAATGAGATTTCTCCAAAAAGTTTGGCTTAATATTTACTTTTTCATCCAATTTTTAAAATTATGTTAGTAAAGTTTTAACTACGATAAGCATTGCATCCAAACTATTAACAATTGAAAAGAGTTAATATCGGCGCTTATCTAATAAATCACAAACGATATAAGGGTATAACAATTAGTTTTTTTAAAATAAATTCCCGTGAGTATACAGTTTTATTATAATAACAATGGGTGTAACTAGAAATTCGCATTTATACTAAAACAAGGAGGAAACAAGAGATATGGAAAAAAATCAATTTAGGTGTAAAGATTAAAATTCTAGAACGTTAAAAAAAATTTGAAAAAATTCGATTTTATTTAGTTTTTTTAATTTAAAAAGTATTTTTACAAAATATTTTTAATTAAAAAATATTTTGTTGCATCTTTATATATAATTTAATGGACTATATACCTAGGGTTTGACACAACTGCATTGCAATTATTTGAGTGATTGCATACACTTTAGTCATAATATTCTAGGTAGTCATAAAGACATTTGATTCATATATATATATAATCAAAATTTCTCTACAAGAGAGAGATGAATTAACATGATTAATACTTAAAAGAATAGCAATTGCTGTATATATATATATATATATATATATATATATATACATATACAGTGGACCCCAAAAATGTTCGTACACTTGCAATTTCCGAAAAAATTTAATGTTTTCGACTAATAAATATTAATATATTGGAATTAGAATTTTTTACGATATCTGCAATTTGTTCTTAATGGAATTACATAATCAATTTTTTATAAATAGTATAAATATTATTTTTTAAAATTAATAATCAAAAAGCTACTGAAAAATTACACCACAAAAGTCTTCGTACACTTAACAAAAACCTCAGCATAGCTTTAAATATTGTATTTCTTTCTTAATTTATACTTAGTAGGATATCTTTTAGTGTCCACAACAACTTTTAAACGTCTTGGTACAGATTTAATCAGGTTTTTGTAATTTCTGCATCGGTTTTCCTTTCATTCTACTGTCATTATTGTTTTTACTCCCCATTATGTGTTTATATGTCCTATTTTCATTTTTTTAATCAAATTCTCACCAAAAATGTTTTTCTGGACTAATAAACTGATCGAGGAGTTATTTTCAGAATTTTGTGACACTTATAGAGACACCAACGGCGTACATTGAGAGCAGTACGCTTGGCGGCAGTATCCTGTTAAAAAATGAAATCGTCTTCAATATCCAAATTTTGGGTGGATGATTTAAAATTTCTTCTTAAAATATTTAAATAGAGCTCATGATTCACAATGCCATGAAAAAATACCGAATTACCTAATTTTGAGGCCGATTTACACCCCTACGTAAAAGCACTTTCACCTCCATGGTTCACTAATCCAACTGGATTCTTGGGATTAAGTTTCAGAAAATTCAAAATTGACTGTAAATTGATTGTGATGACAGAAAACTAAGCATTTTTGGATCTGACGGGCATATAATAGTTTGTTAGTAAAAAAATGAGGAATTTATTCCCATGAATTTATATGGAACAAGAACTCCTCGACCTCCATGCTTAGGCATGGAGGTGGAGGTGTTCTTATGTTGGGGTGTAAATCGGCCTCAAAATTAGGTAATTTGGTATTTTTTTATGGCATTGTGAATCATGAGATCTATTTAAATATTTTAAAGAGAAATTTTAAATTATCCACTCAAAATTTGGATATTGAAGAAGACTTCATTTTTAAAGGATACTTACGCCACGCGCACTGCTCTCAATGTACGCCGCTGGTGTCTCTATAAGTGTCCCAAAATTCTGAAAACACCTCCTCGATCAGTTTATTAGCCCATTAAAACATATTTGGTGAGAATTTTATTTTTAAAAAAAAGGGAAACAGGACATATAAACACATAATGGGAAGTACAAACAAAAATCACAGAAGAATGAAAGGAAAATCGTTGCAGGAAATTACAAAAAACTGATTAAATCTATACCAAGACGTTTAAAAGTTGTTGTGGACACTAAAAGATATCCTACTAATAAATTAAGAAAGAAATACAATATTTAAAGCTATGCTGAGATTTTTGTTAAGTGTACGAAGACTTTTGTGGCGTAAATTTTCAGTAGCTTTTTGATTATTAATTTTTAAAAATAATATTTATACTATTTTTTAAAAAAAATGATTATGTCATTCCATTAAGAACAAATTGCAGATATTGTAAAAAAAATTCCAATTCCAATATATTAATATTTATTAGTCGAAAACATTAAATTTTTTCGGAAATTGCAAGTGTACGAACACTTTTGGGGTCCACTGTATGTATGTACTAACTGTTATCCACCCGCTTTACAGGGTATTTCATGATGTTGCTTGATTTTATACTGTTTTTAAGTAATTAATATCTCTTTTGATTGTATTAAAAAACATTCTTTTATTCACATCTTGATTTAAAAAAAAGAAAAAGGGACTTGAACTTCAAGAACGGAAGTTTATTTAGCTTTTACCCCTCCGTAACCTCTCCTCCTATTTGGGAGTCGATTTCCTCAAAATCCGTTCTTAGCGCATCACTACGAAAGAAAAGAAACACGCATGCCGAATTTCTAGTCCGTAGGTCTAAAACGAATTTTTTTTTTATCTATAATGCCTCAACTTCTCTTTTATTGAATGTAGATACTAAAGAATTGCCAACAGTTCGTTATATGTATCTAATATTACTTTTGCATTAATGTATTTATGTATTTAACTGAAATAATTGCAAAAATTAAACTAATACAAATTATTTCTTAGAGTATATTTATTTAAAAGAAAAATATATTATTTACGTTTTGCATCAGTTAAGCACACATAAAAATTCACTTATAATTTTTATGGTAGCTTAAGACTTACAAAATGTTCTAAAAAAACATAATGTTAAATTTAAAAAATATTAATATTTGATAAAAAAAAATGAAAAATGAAAAACTAATTTGCTATTTTATTGTATCGTTTTGAATTTTAAATTCCTAGAAATGTATCAATCTTAATAGTAAAACTTTAAAAATTGAAAATCAAACTCAAAAGAGGAGATTTAACAAGCTATATCAAATAGATAAAAACATGGGAATTCGATAGCCCTTTGGCGTTTTGAGTACTTATCCAATATCTACAGACAGGTTTCGGAATATATATGTTTTCAATTTATTTAGGATCCTCAGTAAATATACCGTGATTTGATAAAGTATTGTTTTCACATGTTTTGATACATTTATATAATTACGTTCCTTTAAGTTATATTACTTATACCAGATATAAAATTTTTATTCTTTTTTTTTCTGATAATGTTTATAAACTTATTGAAGTGAAAATAAATAGCATTTTGTTTTTAAAAATTTTGCCGGATAGTTCTGGATTATTGGGACTTTTATGGAGTTACTGTTAAAAGAGTGGCTAATTCATCACAAGAACATAGCACCTTTTTGAAAGACCTCTTAAAGTGTATCTGATTCTTATACAACTTATATTAGGTAGAAAACTAGAGACTCCAAGCGGCTTGTGGCTAGATTGTAGCTCCAAATTTCCATTCATGGAAAAGCGAAACGTTTCTAAACAGAAAAGTATGTTTATTCAATATTTTCATAAATTTATAACTATGCTAAGGACAAATAAATGTAGAATATAAATCTCAAGGATAAAATTGGTACGTCTACTCAAATTATTCTCAGAGCTCGCTCTTTTCTCGTCAAGGATTTAAAAAAATGCTTTCAAACAAAGGTGGTTTGCGGCTTATCCAATCACTTAATTAGTGTCACCTGCTAGAATAACCTCTTTGATGCATGGTGGAAAACATTATTGTGGTTATCAACATCATTTATCAAAGTAGGTTCAGGTGCACGTCATCTTCTTCTAGGTGGCGCCCGAAAGACTCTTCATTATTTTCTCAAAAACTAAACTATTTTTTTTTCAGCGGAAGTAGCTAATTATATACAGCCAAAACATTCTTAAAAGATACGTTTGAAAGGAGTTTGGTAAGTCATTAACCAATAAAATTTTGTTAAGTAATATTTTAATTTCTGAAAGGCTTAAGCTTCTTTGTTCTCAGCATGGTTTAGCGATAAATTAAACTTCTAACTTTGTTTGACATGCATTTTTATACAAAAAAATTAGTATCTATAGATGCCACTAAACAGTCGACAAATTTACACAAGAATAATGTACATACTATATCTTTTGATTCAGCCTTCTTAGTTGAATATAAATTTTACGAAGTTATATGTTTATTTATAGCATATTTAAAATTTTGTTTCTTAAAACTACTTTATTAAATTTATGATCAAAGACAGGGTTTGTTTAAATATTGTTAATAAGCATTTTTAAATTCGAAGTACAGCGTACTCTGATGAGCTAAAAATATCCCCTATTAATATTATATAATCACCATGATATTTTATCCCTAAATTTAAATCTAAATTACTCATCTTCCATAATCTTTGAAGTAGCAGAAAACATATTGATAAAAATAAAACAAATAAACTTTTTTTTCGCTAAAACTTCTATTTTCTATTTATAAGGAGAGGGAGTGATTCTAGATGGAATGATAACTACTCTATTTAGTTTTGATAATGAAATGAATAAATTATTTATAACCTTTTACAGCTTTCTGAAATACAATTTCTGAAAAAACTCGATTAATAAAAGCAACTTGACCAAACAATCTTCAGATAACTCTATTATCTAGACAATTATCAGAAAGCATCCGTCGACTTGTGTGTTTTCCTCGTTTTTATTGAATAGAATTGAGATGTTGAGAAAACGGTTAGAGAACAAAAAATCTTTTTTTTCCCCAATGAAAGAAGGAAATTTTCACAGAACTGGAAAATCCCCTATCGTATCACTAAGAAAATCAATATCTTATCTAGATCTACGAAGGCTCTTCACTTTCCAGATTAAAAAGCCGAAAAGGGGAAGATGGGTGGAAAACATTTTTCGCTTCGAAAAGGAGGAGAATTTGAGGATATAAGAAAGAGAAAAAGAATAACATGGATTAGAACATAATATATGACGTGTTTTGGACCCTTATTTCTTATTTAAAGTATACTTCCGCTTTTTTTTAGATCTTTGTACTTCGTCACGAGCAATATTGATTGAATCGAAAAACTTTGTCAATTAGTTTGAAAAATTTTCAAAAAATAATTATTCTTTTAGGATGTTCACACCCAAAACAATTTATCGTTGAGATAGTAATTGTATAGGAATTGAAATTTTGATTATTATTCGTAATAAAATTTACGCATATTATTTCACATAGAATATTTAGGGAGATAATATTTATATCTAATCATGAATATATAGTAAATACATTTCAATGAATTTATAAAATCATTATCATTGTGAAAATATAAATATTTTAATCATATACACTTATTATAATAAGTGTTACAATGTGGATTTATAATTGTACATTCATGATTAGATCACAAGCAAAGTACAACTAGTATACATAATGGGTTAATGCTTTTTTGTTTTGGGAAATACATTATTTTCATTTGAATGAATTTATTGTTTAAACAAAGAATACAGATAGTCTCCGATAAAGTTTTTTCTAATTTAAATGCACAGATACTAAAATTTAAATAATAAAAAAATTCGTAACATTATTTCAGTTTATAATAGTAAATTAAAAAAGCATGCAGTTCGAACTGCTTGAAGTGTTATTACAGTATCTTTTGTTTTTTGATTTATTCATACATTTAAGTGTAACTGTACTGAAAAAACGTATATATATAAGCGAAAACTTTCTTTTTTTTCTCCATAAAATATAACCGATCTTTTTCTATATTTTTAGCATAAAATTGTACACTGGAAGTATGTACTCATGCATTGAATAAAAAATACATTTAAGCAAAATATTTAAGTCATATTAATTATAGCAGTTGGTAAAAAAAACTGACTCTAACTTGAAAATAAATATTTGACATCAATTACGTCTAGGAAAAAAGTTATGTTAAATGAATTGATTTTTTGGATATTAAGCAGAAATATTACACCAATTGAGGGAACTCTTTACCACTCTAAACCGACTTAGAGCTTATTTTTCTCAAAACAAGTCAGAGTCATTTAAGTAAATAAGCCTCAATATTCCATACACTCTTCACTTTTAATTCCATACGCATCCATACACATTTAATTTTTCACTGGCTTAATTAGCCATCAGCTTTTAAATAAAATTTCAAATAAACTTTTACGCTGAGAGGAGAGCTAAGCAACTTACAACATAAAACCACTCCACCCACAGTAGCCCTCCTACATAAAAATTTATTGTAGCTTCAGCCAATGTTTTGAAATTAATTTCAACAGGTCTCCAACGTTTTCGAAAGAAAAGAGCACAGAACAATAAGGTTTTAAATCCATTATCATCATACAAATTGAAACATTACGTGAACATTGTTCCAAAATAGCTATTTTTATATAAAAACACAAAAAGATGTTCTGAGTAAACGGATTACATTTTTTTTACTCTTGTTTGAATAGAAAATCCTCTGGCTTGAAGCCACATGCCATTCTAGAGTGTAACGTGTTGCTCCTACGGATCTTCTAAGTGGAGTAGTTGGCACAAAGCCCTTCCCATTCACAAGTTTCAGCTGAATGCACAATTTCCTTGAAGCCACTACTTAATAGTACACTCTTCTTTTTTTCATCCACTCATCCACTTTCTTTCATGAGAAATGGAGACCAAAACTGTGGTTCATCTTGGAATAAAACGGATCATTGAGCAGTGTAACTTTGAACACAGTCTTAATAGAGGAACAATGGTTTGGTCACTAAGTTCCAAAAAAAAAATATTGAATTAAGGAAGCAAAAAAAAAAAAAATTGGAGAGCAGTCTGGATTGAATAAAGAGATAGTTGGTTTTTGTTGAAATGGGTACTATGCAATCTATTTTATGATGTTTCGGTTTTCTTTTTATTTTATTGTGTTAAAATTAATGGTTTTCAAAACCTTCACCATTGTTCGGAAGCGTGAAGAAATATTCTTGTTTTCTTTGTTGACGGATTTAACTATTATATTATAAATGTAAAAGAGAACTTTTTTTTTTACTTAAGCCATTATTCTTTATTTTTCAGACTAAGTTAAGAATTTCGGTTTCTCCTATTCAAAAAGAGCTGGTCTAATGTCATTTTGTGGTTTTTGGATGCACTGCTTGTTATAAAAGCATCAAAAGATTAATGGTAGGTTTTCTATCTTTATTAAATTTTTTAGTTATAACTTGGCATATTTTTATTCTATTTGAATTTTAAAAAATTACGAGATTGATGTGATACGTTTCCTTGCTATCTTTCATAGAATATCTAGATGATTTTTTTTTGAAACATTGATAGATTTTTAACCATATGTATTCAACTTTATTCTTCCATTAATTCAACACTCTTTCTTTACATAGCATGAAAAGAATTTTTTTTTAAACTAAAGCAATGCTAAAATTTTATGTAATATATTTGGGGGGGGGGGTTATACTACTACGTTTATATTTATTTTATTAACGCTTAAAAATAGTTTTATTACTTCATAAAAATGCCGCTTTTTATTGTGTTAATTCTTTTATACATTTAAAGGATCATGCAAAAGTTTATGATAAAATAAAAATATATAACTGGCAGCAAAGATTAATAGTCTCCTATATAAATCATGTGCTTTAAATTTAAAGTACGTTATGCGAATAAATCATTTTTATTACAAAATAAAATATCAAGAAATTATCAAAAACGTTGGAAAAAATTAACTTAATTCCACGTAATCAACTCAGAATTATAAATCGAAGATACAGCATCTATCACTAGCTAGAAATTTTTTTATACAAAACTTTAACATAAATTCACAAATAATTCGTTATTCTTCATAATTTATAGTGAAGAAAAATATGTATTTTAATTTTAAAATTTTTTTAATATTATTATTTATTTTTTTTGAAAAATTCTTTAATTATTTTATTTTATTGCTTTAAGTCTTCAAATCTTATAAATAATGAAAAATTTTAGAAGAAATACAATTTTGTATGTTATCAAAATTAAATACCATTTTTTTAAAAAGAATTGCCATTTAGAATATGGGCTCAAAAAATTAAAAGTGCAATTATTTTCCAAATTGTTAATTTATAAAGCGACTATGTCTATATCATCCTGTGTGTGTGTGTGTGTGTGTGTGTGTGTTGTGTGTGTGTGTGTGTGTGTGTGTGTGTGTGTGTGTGTGTTTTTTTTTTTTTTTGTGTGTGTGTGTGTGTGTGTGTGTGTGTGTGTGATTTAATTTCTTGAAAAATATGCATTTTTAAGGTATCCGAACACGTTGAAAATGACCCAATTCAGTCAAGACAGATATTTTTGTTTTTTTATTTTATTGAATAGAGCTATCTTTTGACTTTACGAAATATACTTTATTTTGTTTCTACACTACCTAGAGACCAAGTTACAATCCATTTTATAAATTTAGAAAAACCGGAAGTGGGTTTTTGGTCTACCAGAAGTGGGCATTTAAATTGCTCAAAATCTATCATGGTGAGTCTGATAACTCAAAATATTACGAATGTATTTCTATAAAACTTTTTGAACCTGATATTTATGTTATTTTCTAGAGAACGTACTAAAATATTTCTTATTGTATGAATACTTTTTGAGTTATGGCTTGTTATTTAAATAATGGTCTCATAAAAAATGTAACATTTCATATAATGTTTACTCAATCAGCTCTAAAATTTTCAAATTTTAATAAAAAAATTAAAATTTTAGTACATTTTCTAGATAAATGCATCTAATTTGTTTTGAAATACTTTTACTAATATATGTTTATTACTTTTTTCACAAACTGCTTTCAAGTTTTTCAAAAATATTGCTAAAATTTCACTTATAATTGTGATTTTTGTAAAATTCAAGTAATTTATTTTAAATTTTGATAGTTAAACAGTAATATTTATTGGTATTGAGTCCTAAAAGAGCATTTGTAATGTTTTATTATGCTATTTTGTTAAAAAGTACTCCGAACGTGTTCGGATACCTTTAGAAAATTTAACTATAATAATTGACCGTTATCCAAATCAACTGTAGAACAGAATATAAATCATAAACATACAATTTAAAGAATAAAAGGGATATAATTTAAAGTAGAAGGGAGATCATTTGATATCACGTATCTTTCGAAAAGTGTCAAAGGCTAATCATAACATTAGTAAATTATCTCATCGAGATGTTACAGAAAAGAAAAGCTGTTAGAAAGCTTCTTTCTAAAAATAAATGATCCAAAACATTTTAAGGAGATAATGGCATAAGTGGCTAAAATTTATTGAGTGCCGGAGATTCCAGTGATTTAAAATGTGTTGTGAAAAAAATTTCATACCAAACATTCCAGTGAGAATCATCTTTGTTGAAGAAATGAAACATTGTTTGAAGAAATAAAAACCATTCTATGATAACTAATAATAATTATTTGCTAAAAATGTCTTCAAATTATGTATTCACAATTTTAGAACTAATAAATCTATGTGTTGATTAATCTCATATTTGTTCAATAATAGTATGATAAAAGCAACACTAACTAGAGAGGCTCATGTTTTTTACCAAAAATATTAACCTTCAGAAAAAACTATTTCTGATGAAATTCGTTTATGAGAAACAGAAGCATTTTAATAACAAGTTAATAGTGATTTATAAATATAAAAGGTTTCATATTTATAAATCTTTTCTGGTCATTTGAAATAATTGTTTTCAAAAAATTTCGATTTTTAATGGCTTGTGAACGATTTTCAAAAAGCATACAGTAAATTAAATATTCTCTCTCTCTCTCTCTCTCTCTTCAAAATTCTATTATAAATATAAGCAAAATATTTTCAATTAGTATTTTTTACATAAATACCTAAGATTTAAAGGAGATTAAAAAGTTGATGTTTTTCGCAATTTGTTTTTGAAAAAATTATCTATAACTTGAATTCACATAAAAAGTTTTTAATCTATATGACTGTAAATTGATACGTGTTCATTAAAAATACATTTTTAAAGAATTATCAAATAAACTTTAAACTATGAAATAAATTTATTAAGTAAAATATATTGCAGTTTATGACATAATTTGGTTTTCATAGAGATGAATAAATTTCATTTTTACAAATAATTTTAAATATCTGCAATGTTTATCTGAAAAGCATACGCCTAGTAAATAATAAGATTTTATAAATTTTTTTATTTGCTTATGAGGGTTAATTTTCAAATGAAATTGATAAATATTTATATATAATAAGTTGGAGGTAATACTTTATAAGGGATCTAGTTCAAACTGTAGATATACATTTTTTATACAATGCAGAAAGAGAGAAATAAAACATTTATTAAGTATAAATAAAAAAGTCAAATATATAACTTATTTTATTATTCTAAAAATAAAATGCTTTAAGAAACATTTTAACGTATAATTAAAAAATAAAATTTAGTGAATATTTTTATTTTAAAACTTGCTTATTTATATGATAAACACCAAATGATGTTTTAATAAATCGAAAAATATTTAATAAAAAGTAAATTAAATAAGAATTTGTTTTATCTTCTACTAACGAAAAAAGCTTCTATAAAAATAAAGATATTGATATTTCTTAGCATGTTTATCTCAATAATATTAAGACTTTCATTTAAATCATAACAAATATTATTTTCTTTAGGTTCTAAATAATATTATCTAGAGAGCGTCATGTGATGTCTGTTTGGTACTTTAAACATTAAAAAAAACTGGGTAATCTTCATGTATGCTTAGAAATATTCAGCTAACAAAAATTATTTTTATACTAATTTTTTTTTTTTTTTAGTTTTTACTTCCAAAACACAACACTGAACATGTCCAAAAAATTTCTGTGAAATGTGAGCCGTATCGGCTACTGCGCAGTTAATCTCTAAATTGTGTGTACTGCATTTTCCACAAAATGAGTATTCATACTACTAATTGATTTTACTGGTTTAAGGAAACAGTGATTTTATAAATACAATGCCCATTTCAGCAATCCGATGATAAAAAACTAAATTTAGAAAGAAAAAAAAAATTTTAACTCAGAGAAATTATTTTATTGTTTAATTTGAAAACTGTTTACTTTTTTTTATTTTGAGTGTTTTATTCTTTCTTTAAGGCAAATGCTTCAAACTATATTTTTAAAAACTATATTTTCATAAAGTATTAAAAATCTGTCTCAACACAGAGCACTGTTTGTTGATTAACCATAATTATAATGATTCAAAGTACTCTAATATTTTTAATAATGATTGAACTCTACATTTTTGTACGGAATACAAAAACCTAGATTAAAAATATTTTTAGCACTAATCGAAATTCTTTTGTATTTTTTTTTTCATCATAGTTCATTTATAGTAGTGTGTAGGTTACACGCTTTAAAATCAATCCTTTTTTTTTCTTTCTATAGAATGTGCTTAAGCTTAATAAGAGCTCTACAAATCTAGATCTATTATACTTGCATAATTACGCATTTTATCAAATAAATGGATATGATTTCAAAATGGAGTTTCCTTACATTAAACTGAAATGTAGCTCTAACGAAGAAGAATCTTAACATGGAGTCGAGCTTTAACCTTCACAAAATTTAAATGAGGCGTCTATATAATGTATCATTAGGTTATGTTATGGGACCTATACAATTATAAATACAAATCTCTACATCAAAATCTTCTGGAACAAATAATTCTTAGTTATATCAAAAGTAAGGTTTAAAAATTTCTTAAGAAATATATTGTTACAGGGACTCATTCTTAAAAAATACTCTTAATTCGTTATCAGTTCATTTCAGCCCCTCTTAGGAAAGGCAGTTTGGCTGTGGGGAGTCAAATCGAGTCTTTAACGGTTTGGCTATTTAAAAAAAAAGATGGTCAAAAGGTTTACCTTTCCTGTTCTTTGAGGGTCGATATCCTTCGATTTATCGGCCGATTCTTAGTGGACATGACGAAATCGTGGGAAACCCTCGGTATTTGTGTCGTTTCTTCGCCATCGTAGCCACCAGCACCAGCCGGTGACCGACACGAACGGTCGAATGCGCGTACCGTTTACCTTTTACCCCGGAACAGAGAGAGAGAACCCTTTCTTCTACTTTTTTTATTCTTTCCTTAGGGGAAGAACATGCTCTATACGCCACTGTCGAGAGTAGCATCCCTCTGTCCACCCCCCTCAAATCGTCTGATCGATACACAGTTTGTGTTGGTTTGGTAAGTGGCCCCCCTTGCCGGAACAAAAAAAAAATATCCCAGGTTGGGTCCTCTGAACTCACCTGTGGGGCTGGGCGTCATGGAAGGTGGTCGCTGAAAAGAGGTATTAGCCGGGACTGCAGTCGGCTTGCCCCGTTGTCGAGGGAGGGGGGCCCTTGCCCTTCATCCTTCCTTCCTCCTGGGCCTGGAGAGGTCGCTTTGCCAACCGGAGGAGGCAGATCCGAGGAGTGTTTCTGCCCATGCTCCGCGAGGCGCCGCAGACGCCCATTCATCCAGACGCCATTCAAACGCTCCCTTTCTCGCCTCGCACCTCGAGGGAAAGGTAGACCCTCTCCGTACAAGTTTCTCTCTTTCAGTGTTTTTCTCATTCACGTTGGCAAGATCTGTAATGTACAGGAAGGTCAAAGATCATTCGAAATACTCATTGGATACTGTTTGACAAATGAAATGAAAATTTAATTTTCAATTATAAATCTCGATTATTGAACCATCTGTATACATGGGATCGTCCAAGACGAAAATGTTCTCTTACAAAAGATTAATTAAACAATTTCATTTACCTATATTTTCTTATCTCTCAAACAAAATTAATTTATTAAATTTTAATTATTAAACTTTAACCGATTAATTATCACCCTTGGATCAAAATCTATCATGAATGGATCTAGAAATGTTATTTGGTATAATTATATATCAATAATATTTTTAAGATTTAAATGTCTTGCATAAAAAAATTAGGGATTTTTTTTTAAAGAAAAAGGATGTATATAACTTTTTTACGCATATTTAAAACTGTCAACAACCATAATGAAACCATATTTCTAATTAGGTTGAACTAGGTATTTGTTTGTTTACTCATTTTTAATTATCTTCGGAAAAATTCGTAATGTAACTGATTTATTTTTCAATTCAAATGTTAGAGTAACTCGAATTATTACTGAATATCCGTAAGTTTTTCCCGGCTAATTTCTAAAAATTAGACTAAATAGGTTCCATTCATCTTATAATTGAATAATACTAGTTAAACAGCTGAATCTTATAATTTCAAATTGCTTTTACATTAAAATTTAAGTTTTCTAAATCCCTTCAGCTAACAAACTATTTTTTGTAAGTTTAAAAACTATAATATATATCTGAAATTCTCTTTTCATGTGATTAGGATGTATATGAACTGTTATCAGCAATTTCTTCATAAGATTTCTTGTTAAAAATATTTAAAATGTTAGAAACGAATTTAAGTTTTAAAAACTAATCGCATTTCGTTTTCAGGTGTCAAAAGCTTTATAAAACCAATTAAATAGAATCTCTCATCTCAAAAACTGTCCTTATTCAAACCTACCTAAAAACGTGTTTTTTTTTTTATTTTTAACGAAGAATCAGCCTGTTTTTGGAATCCGTGATTTTTTTAAAAAATTTCATTAAATAATGTTGTTTTTAAAGTAACACCTGACATCACAATCAGTTTAAGTTGAATGATAAAGACGAGCTAGTAATTTAAAATGAGAAAGGGGTTTTAATAACTGAAAAATAAAAGGAGATTTTCCGAATAGAAAAATAACTCTCAAGTAAGTTCAGATCAAAGAGATGCAACTGCCTTAGCAGAAATAGAATGTAGCAGGAAAAAATAACACTTTTTTTTATTGTATATTCATTAAGTTACACTAGAAGTTCATAAAAACAGAAGACTGACCATGTGTTTTACTTCTTAAATGGTAAAATAAAATTTTGCCAGTGGACGAAATATAAACAAGGAGGGAACAAAACTGAAACTCTTTTTGTCTAAAAGTGAAAAAGAATTGGTTGAAGCAGATGGGAAAATTGAATTGCAAATTGAAGAATAGGAGAAAAACATTGAATGATACTCTTGGTGCTTTTTTCCAGTGCATTTAGTTTTTAAAAAATGAGTTTGTTCTTCTGATATAAATGTTAAATGTTTTTTTTTTCCTTTTATCAAATGTCGGCGAATCACAGTAACATCTTTAACTTGTTGCTCAAGTTACTCGAAATGAAACTTCTCAAAGGCAATAAGGTAAAGTGCACTTCATAACAGAAAAGCACAATCTGTGAAAAAGAGTTTTATACTTTTTCCTTTACTTTCATAGAATTAAAACTGAGCATTTCCTCCCTTTAATTAATTACATAAGTTTTAACAAATGTTTGAAATCAAAAATTTGTCTGATCTTCAAGGATAAAATACATTTACTTATGAACTCATTTAAGAATTATTTTTAAATTTGTATGTTTAAAAAGATTTTTAAGGAAAATTAAAGACAGAGATCTTTTAATATTAAGGATCTGATAATTTTAGAATTTAATCTTTAAACACCTAATTGTAACTGGTTTGTGAACAAATTGACATAATGAAATTATACATACCAAATTGACAATTATTAATTTTTTAATATTCGACAGTTATTACATCTTTAAAATTTGACATTATCAACATTTTTAGTAAAATGTAATATAGACCAATCGTTAATATAATATTCAAAAAATCTTTAATAATAAACCGCTGAACTAAACTCAGTGGCGCAATAACCCATGAAGGCCAAGGTCTACTGTGTTTATCTCAGTTTTCGTGACTTTAGGCACTGGGGTGCATGTGCAGATGTTTCGGTCAAGTGGCCAGCCTGATGTGGAACCCTTAGTGTTCAGTGCCCAAGCAAGCTTAGTACTCATTTATCGACCCACTGAAGGGATGAAAGGCTGAGTTGACCTTGCCCAGACCGAGATTTGAACCCCGGACCTGGAAGCACGATACACTACCACTCAATCACTGGGCTTTCAATAAACTACTATAAGTTGAAAATATCTGAGGACAGTAATTATGCAAGGATTTTCTCTTTTACATATGTATCGTTCCTATGATATTGCAAATCTTAAAGAATTTACAAAACAGGGCGTTGCCAGTATTGATCCATAAAATTACAACCTAATTCTCTTCAAATTAAAGGTTTGTCGTCATTAGGTTTTAATTTTCAGTGCGTCTTATTTTGTTCAAGTGTAAACAATATAGTTTTTTGAACTCCAAATGCGTCGACTTTTGAGGCAACGAAACGTAATTTGCGGAAAGCCTTATTTTTGTGCCTCTAATTAATGAAAAAATTTGCTGACGGTCAACCACTGCTGTTTGAAGTTTACGTAGACAACGCTCCATCATTTTAATTTGTAAGTACTGGTTTAGAGAGTTCAAAAGTGGTGATTTTGAAATAAAGGATAAAGAAGATAAAAGAAGGCCAAAATGATTGAGGAGATAGAATTGGAGGCATTATTGAAAGAAAACTCGTGCCCAACGTAAGCAGAATGTGCAGAATCTTTCGGAGTGACACAAGAAGCAACTTCATTAAGCTTCAAAGGCTAGAGGAATCATCAAAGAGCAAGAAAATCATAATGTCGTATGAATTAAAGCCAAGATATGTGAAAAGGGAGTGTGGAGTTCATTAGCAGAGAGCCAGAAAAATAGGAGAGGGGGAATAGTTGCTAGCCAAGGTCTGTACTTTAAGTAACCATTTTTTTTTTTATTTTTTTTTTTTTATTTATTTATTTATTTTGACTTAATAAAGTCCAAATTTTTACAAAATAATTCTTAAAACCTCTATTTTTAAATTAATTGTACACACTATAGATAAATATCTTCTTTTGAATAGATTTATAAAGGTATTGTCATCTATATGATAACTGAACAATTCCTATGACATACATATCTTATAGACTTATTGAATGGTACATTTATTATTGTAAGTAATATTACTACTAAAAACTAACTCAGTGGCGCAACAGCCCAAAGAGGGCCAAGGCCCACTGTGCCCATCTCAGTTTTCCTAACCTTGGTCTTTGAGGTGCATGAGAAGAGTTCCGGTTAGGTGGTCAGCCTGATGCGAAACCCTCAGTGTTTAGTTCCCAAGCACAAGCTTGGTAC
This sequence comes from Trichonephila clavata, assembly GCA_019973975.1. Lineage (NCBI taxonomy): Eukaryota > Metazoa > Arthropoda > Arachnida > Araneae > Nephilidae > Trichonephila > Trichonephila clavata. The sequence goes on from BMAO01007116.1 coordinate 26,630, forward strand.
TCATTTATCAACCCATTGAAAGGATGAAAGGAAGCACGATACGCTACCACTCAGCCGCTGGGCTTAAACATTACGACTATAATATTATAATAATAAATAGAATATTTATTGAAGATTATGGATCTAGACTACTTGTTTAAAGATATTTAAAGCTTGTTTTTCATACGATACTCACATCCATAGATTCTATGGAACGAAAATTTAAAGAAAACATTAATTTAATGTTTTTATGTTTTTCTTGGATGTAAATTTCAACAAAACTATTCAACCTCTATTCAACAAAAGAAACATGCCTACCAAATTTAAAGACTGCAGACCTAATAATTTTAAAAAAACACGAAAATTCTTATTTATTTATAATGAACCCACCCCCAGGGAATCACTTTGCATTTCATTCTTTTTTAGTTAATCTCTTCTTTACAAAAGAACCATGCCTGCCAAATTTCAAGTCGATAGGTCTAATAGTTCAAAAATGGAAAATTATACATATATGGGTTCTTTTTAGAAAATTATGCCATTATCGTATAAAAATGTATTATATTGTATTGAATCTAAATATGAGAAATACTTAAATGTATACAGGTAACTAAAATTTATCTACAATGAATTATAAAAAAAATTATAAACAAGTTTTACAAATTAAAAATTAAACACACAAGGACTTAAGAAATAAGAATAATTCTAAAATATTCTGCATTGGCAAACATAATTTGTATAATAAAAAAATATCAAGGCTAGAAAATGATCAAATAAATTTCGATTAAATGATTGGTTAAATTAATTTTCTTAAATTTAATCAATTAATTTCTTAGAAAATTTCTTTAAGAAATTTTCTTGAAACATAAACTGTAAAAATAATTCATTTTACTTCTGCAGGTTTTTTTTTTTTTTTTTTTGAAAGGCAAACATATGTTTTAAAATACACATAGGAATGGAAAGTAATATTTTAGTCCAAGTAAATAAAATGTATATGAGTTTTCCCCCTAATATTACATTTCATTTTCTACAAATCAAAACATAAATGATTTTTTCGTTTAGTACAGTTTATTAATAGCCTGTGTTCATGACCTTTGATTTTTTTCAAGCGCCATATCCTGCTGTTTGTTGCCTTGTTAAAATCCCTGTCCCTGAATGCAAAGTTGATTAGTACTGATGCATATAATCTTAGAATTTATGTAAAGAGTGTTTCGATTACCATTTCTTCTTATTTTCAGTTTAAATTAACTTTACTGTACACATCTTAGTAACTCTGTGGGGAAAATTTAAACCTTTTGTCAAAAATTTGGCATGTTTTCAACTTATTCATTGCCGTTTTAAGAGGACAATTTAAAATGTAATTAGCTGATGGCGGAATAAATTATGGCAGCAATTAATTTTATTGTAATTCCCTTCTACTTTAATTATTTAACTTTTATATTCCTGTATTTTATTTTCCTCTCTTCTATTTAATTGTATAGCTTACTGAGATTAAATAGATACAGATTTTATACCACTTCAGTAACAAAATATATAATTCGTTAAAATAGACTTTTTGCTATGTGATTTGTTTTGCATGGCTATGAGTTTTATACTAAATATTTCCAAATTCCTTTACATTTAAGTAGATAACCTTTATTGTCAAAAGCTTTCTATCAATTCTGAAATTTTATTGCTATACATATCTTTTTTGTAACAATATTAGATTACGTTTATCTTTGCATTCTCTAGTGATAACTCTTATTTAAGTTAGCTTCCTACTCTAACTTTGTAATGGAATTATTTACTTTATAAAAATTTTAAGAGATATTATAATAGACCCTAGTAAATTTCTAAAACCACACTCAGAACACAATTGTAATATTTATTAATAACTGACTGATTCTGTTCTTACGAATTCGTATTAAAGGTCATTCAGTCATTTTAATGTATTGATTACTTATTAACGACGACGCAACATGAGAGCTATTTGCAAGAAGCTTAACGGGCATCAACTCCTTTACTTCCGAGGGTTCCTTAGTTGAAAATGAAATCAAACCCACGATCCGATAGGAACAATACAGACCACATGTTCGCAACGATAACCACTCGGCTAAAAACCGCAACAATCCATTTGAGCTATATCTTTAAAATTTTAACTGTGATTACTTAAGCCGTAAAGTATTTTCGAATGCAATATGGGAACTATGGTGTAGTGCACTATTTTAATGAAGAAAGAGATTTTCAGAGAGATGCCGATGACAGAAGAACGGGAGTACATGGTCAACAAGGTAAATTTGACTTGTGAGGGACGATATAACATGCATCAGGGATCCCCTGTTACCCTTAAGCCCATAAAGAATACCAAGCCGAAAGACCACTTGTACTAGCTTAAAGAACCCACTGCTGAAAAGAACTATCCATCCCTTCATGTGATTTGTGTGGCACTCGTATTTATGTACTAATGTTAATCTGGACTCATCAATCTAAAAAATATATTTCCACGAGTCTGGAACCCAGTGGCAATGGTCCCTTGACCATGCTAAGTTTTGCACCCTATATTCACAGGGTACAGTAACATTATGCAGTGTACATTCGTATGACGATGGTATGTGCAGTCCAAAGCTTCGAATGATCTCTTGCACTACCGTTCATCAATTTACTGTTGCAGAGTAAACTAGGCAACGATGCTCAAGCTTATCCGTGCTCTTTTGTCCATGGTAATTAACCTTTGTAAGGATGATTTTACCGGAATAATCAATATTTTCAAGGGACCCATGACACAAGTAATTCAAGAAAATCTCATTGTCTGCATCGCTTCCAAAACTAAGTGATCTATTCATCGAGTTCTGGCAATTATTTCAAGAAAAAATACGCTTTGAATTTCTTCTTCTTTTTTTATGGCGCAAGGACCAATTTAGATCATAATGCGCCAAAAAATACGCTTTGATCTTTCGTCTCATTACAAGAATCCATCTGTCCCCGATTTTCATTGCATAATTGTTTACTTTAATTGCTTTCCCTTTATATGAGCTCTTGTAATGTCTTATTTGCATTATTAAACTTTCTCTAATTCTCTGGCTCTTCAGTTTATATGTTATGTCATATATAAGACAGAATCTCTAATATTTAATTTTCTAAAATACTGGTCAATAAACAGAGCTATCATTATACGAATGGATCCATATAAATGCCTTTCCTTTTTTTCCCCCCTTCATTCATGTCTTTAGTCACTTACATAATCATAATTAAAACTTGACAAAATAACCTGTACAATACAATTTAAAATAAGAATTAATTGCATTGCTTGATTATTTTTACTAAGAAATGGAAAAATCTTACTATTATTTCAAACTTCAGTTGAGAAAACGACGCCTTAACACTGGTTAAGCTTACACACAGAAATGATCAACATAAAGAGCCACATATCGAAACTATAAAAATCGGATCATTGCATTACTGTACAGTGTTATTCTAATAGTTTTATCAAACATTTTGTTTCATGTATAAATTCAGCATAATTCAGATTTTCACAAAAATCAGAATCTTCCTTTCCAAATGGAGCTTAGACTCACTCATTAGCAATGAATTCTGTCAACGAATATCATCCAGTGTGTTACTATTATCAGTTCGATAAGATGAAAGACAATAATAAATTTTTCAAACATTAGTTTTAAAACAGACAAACACTGCTCATGGAAAAGTTTTCTAAAATATATATCCGATATTTTTGTCAAAGTTTACAGGCTTTAAAAATGAAAATCAAACAAAAAAACTGGTTTCAAGATTTAAAGAATAGAACAATCTTTCAACGTATTACATCTCTGTAATAATCTAGGTCACTAAAATTCAACGTTTGATTAGTTAAGGACTTCAAATTGCGTGCCTACCCATAATTAACAACCACGAACCAAGGCATGCATGCATCGTGATGCCTGAGAGAAAACATCATTAGAAAATTAGAGGAAGCGCATTTACCCTTCAGGACGCAGTCAGTGATTATAATTATCACTTGCTAATCAACGACAATGCTACTCTGATCATATCACTCATTACCGAAAAAAGTGGTTCACATATTGAAAACTGTGTGATTTTTTTAAGAAAAATATTTAACGTGTAGAATTCAAATATGAGTGGAAGTAATCATTCAAAAGGTGCATTTTCTCTGAAATACTAATTATGAATTATATTGTCCAATGATCATTGCACGAGTATTTGTGTAGCACTTATATTAACTGATTGTTTGAGAACTAATCATTTAAATGTTTCTTAGATTTATTACGATGTTTTTAATGGCTCTTGACATTAATTTTAAATTAAAATGAATTTCGAAAATTTTTTACAAATCTTACACGTTATCTTTTTTATTATTGTTGCTGTTTCTATTTACAAACTATGGCTTCTACAAGTTTCTTACTAAGTTTCAAAACATCTAATTTTTAAATAGCTGGAAGATTTATTGTCAATGATTGAATTTGAGCGGTAGAATATATTTTACATTTTTCTGTAATTCTGATTGATTTCGTGAGTTTATACAGATAATTTCTATTATTTATTGTATTTTATTTCATCTTTTGTTTTCATAATTTTCGCTGATATTTTTAACTTTTTATTTACTTTTAAAAAAGTAACTTTGAAGCCTCTCAAACATGTTTAATTTAAATTTGTACAAAAGGTTTATGGATCATTATATAATACTTTTAATCATATTTCTGGGAGATTTTTTCAGTTTATTATCGGTAAGTATTGTTGAACATATCCAGAGACAGAACAAATGGAATATGTGTGTGGATATAGATTATAACCTAAATCGAATTAGCGAACTGTACGTTTTAAATGGAGATAGAAGTTAATCTAATGAATTTAAGAATACAGTTGTTATCTATGAATTTGAAATTAATAACATAGAATAGATCATTAAAAACAGAATTTCAGCAGAATAAAAATTTTAATATTAAGAATTTAACAAGAACAAAGTTTCTACATACTTAATTTTATTATGTGGGTCGATTCACACATATAACGAATAAGAACATGTAGCGAATAATCAAAACTAAACAAATATGTTGCCAGATGTTTTACATGAATAGAAATGCGTATCAAATTGAAAAACAATTACGTTGGATGAGCTTCAGTTCATGAACCAACAATGTGTCCCAAAAAAGTTTGATGCATAGTTTTAAGTGGTCAGGAAATGAGAACATGAAAACTTGCCATTTTATTAAAGAAATCTGCAGTTTTGTTTTGTGATTTATGTAATATGCCTTGACTTGTAAATGTTATTAAAGCTATTATTCTCTCTGTCTAAGTTATGTTCCTCTTAATTTTATTAAAGCGAATACATTATTTTTTATGTTACTCAGAAATCAAAAGAAGGCATATTTCTCTTATACCCACCACGTGGCCGCGGTAGCCTAGTGGTCAAGAAATCAGACTCGTGGCAGGCGTGTCATGTGTTTGAGCCTAGTACCGCAGAAGACCCGCCATGTAGAAGAACAATGTACGTTAAATCTGTCGAGAGGTCAAACGTCCTCCCGTTGGTGTGGTGTGGTAGTTAGGAGAGGGGGGCCAGCTCAGATGTCGTCCTCGTCACTTGACCATGGTTCAAAATTACGTGGTCCGTCCCTAAAAGCCCTTGAGTAGCTGAACAGTTTGACGTTAATATTCACTCACTTATACCCACCACCTGACCCTGAATTAAATACCTTACTTAACTTGAAAATCTATTTAAGTAAAGAAAAAAAAGAGTAAAATTGTGGTGAACCTGCGTTTGCGTTAATGTGAAAGGCAACTGAAGGAAGAGACATATTGTAACATCAAAAACTTTGCGAATGCTTCGAATATAAAAACAAATATAATTATTTTTAAAAAAGTTTTCAAAAATACGAAACATTGCTTTAAGAATTCTAAAATAAAGCCAGAGCACCTTGTTAGTCAGTTTGAAGAATAACTGAGTATGTTTGAGTATCCTTTTTCCAATATTAAACATGTAAATATAAACATGCGATTTCATTAATTACACACACATTTCTGGGGATTAAAATAATAAAATCTGATAAAAATTCTGCTAAATCGTAAAATTTTCATCAACACTTTTATCTATTTCAATTAATAAATAGAAAATATTTTTGGTACTTACGTATTATCGCTAAGGTATTGGCTACATTATATGAAACGAATGAAGTGGTTGCCGATTAAGCACGTACGACACATGCAAAATCGGGGTTGCCAACTTGATATTGTTGCTATAATACGTAAGCACCATATATTTTCAATTCCTACTATTAGTTCACTCTACCTATATATATATATATATATTTATTTATTTATATATCTTGTGCAAATTTTCAATCGTTTATTAAATACTTTCTATTCCTCCATTCAAATTCAAATACATTATCTTAAACTTGCAGTGGATGACACTTGATATTAATATAGTTTTTTCAAATATTAATTCATTAATTAAATTTTAAAAAATGAATAAATAGTAACAAATAAAAATAATAGTCCAACAGAATATATAGAAAGAAAAATTGTTCGTTGTGTCCCTGTAACGCAATGGATAGAGCGTTAGACTTCTAATCCATAGGTCGCGGGTTCAAATTCCATTTGAAATGGCCTAATTTCTGAGGATGTGATTTCTTTTTTACTATAATATTTTATTAGAATAATAAAATTTATTAAATGAATAAATAAACTAAACACACAAAAAATAGTCCAACACCCTATATAGAAATGAAAATGGAAAATTGTGCAAGGAAAATCGCTTTCTATTTTGTCAATTAATATTGTGATTCTGTCATATGCATATATACATATTTATATTAATTGTAACTATATTCAATAAAAAGTAGCTAAACTATATATATATATATATATATATATAATGTTTCTTTGTTGACCAAATTAGGAATTGACTTAATTTTTTTTTATATTACTTGTTTCTTCGTTACTTAACATCGAATCTCTGCTACAAAATCACAAGGTCTGTTGAAAAAGGACTTCTTAAATATGGACCATGCCAAGTGAAGGGGATGAAATTTAAGCAGGCATTTCAGTCTCCTAATTTCCATAGCTCATATGAGGATTTTGAAGCTTGGTACCATATAAAAATCCCCAGCAGTCCCCATTGTTCTGCACGAGGAATCTTCAGTAGAATTGGAACTCGAATGCTCGACTTCTTTTCCCTTAATATTGAAAGTCGAATTCAACAGCAAATAAAGTTCCGTTTTTTAAGAAACAAAAATATAATATGAAATTTAAAACAGCAAATAATCAAGATGATGCTAGGTAATAACTAAAACTGGGACTAAAATCAAATGTACTAAAATCAGTACAGCAAATTATTTGCACACGTAAAATTTCAATTATACTAAACTAGCATTATCAGATTATAAAAAATATTTAACACGACAAATATATCAAAAATATTTAACACGACATATATATCAAAAATATTAAACAGAATATTATGTATAATGATCATACATAAAAATAAGTTGTTTATAACAGAATCCGAAATAACAGCAAAAAATAAGTGTCAACGTAAAAATTCATTTCAAACAGAGTATAGAATGAATGCTCTTTTTATTGCATTCGAATAATTGTTGTCAGTTTTTAAAACGTTTACTTAATAAGAATCTAAATTTAGGAATTTTTAATTAACATATTTATTGAAATTGATTGTTTACAAGTAAATCAGACTTTATTGCGGAATTTATCAATTTTATTTAAAATATATTAAAAGTCTTATTTAGATGTTATTAACGCGTTATATTATTTCAAAAAATAAAATAATCTTACCTTGTATTATTTCAGGAAATGCTACAATTTAAGCAAATTTTATAAGAGAAGCATTCAGAATCGAATTTACAGAATAATTTCAAAATATTTTCCAAATAAAAGTTATATTATTCCAATCATCACCATTTTTTAGGAAACAAAAAGAATACTGAATATATTTTGACAGTGAAAATTCAGAAAAAAATCAGACGATAATTTATACCTAATGCCACATATTTAAAACTAATAAGCAAAGGATAGAAACAAAAAAAAATTTTAACAATGTTTTATTGAGCACAAAATAAATTTAAGACACAAAGAAAAAAGAATACAAAAATAAAATAAATCGCTTAAAATAAATTATAAAAACATAACAAAAATGCAGCCAAATGCAACAAAATAAAAAATAATAATTAATTTTTTCTTTAATTTCCAATAATTCCAAAGTTTTGCCTTAAAATATTTTTAGAAATGTGTTTTTGCATTTTTTTCATGTGAAACATTTATTGAGAATTAATTTAAATTTTGATGTGTTGGTAATTTCATCAATTTATTTCATCCAAAGAATGAAAATAATCTACTTCGAGATTAATTTATCGTGATTAAAAATATCATTAAAAATAAATATACGTATATGTGTTTTGTGTACTTGCTCTGTGGGAAATAATAAATCCTATCAATGTTTGAATATTTTCTTAATTTTCATAGCTGCTTCATGTTTTAAAAATATTTTAGAAATAAATATAGATATTTAGGATTGAAGCTCTAATATGCCCAACTAACCCAAATAATTATTTAATGAGATACTTTGTTTTATGACAAAATTTTCTGAATATTGTTAAAAATACCAAAGTGAGATTTTTTTTAAATTATTTAAATGACTTAAAGAAAAATAGTATTCGTCCTTAAGTGCTAAATTTAATAATTTTTTAAAAAAAGAATAAAATTTCCTAACATTTGAAATCAATTAATTTTGATTACTATAAATTCTTAGCACCTAAAAAACATTTTAATGAAGGAAAAAAAGAATTTTCCAAATCACATATCAAAAAATTAGAAAATGAATAGAAGATAAAATTGGTATTGGAGCTTAAAAAAATGGATAATGGACATCAGAAACGAGCAATGGGATGATACAAAGTAATTTGGAAGAAATCCAAGTGGTGAAGCAAAAGAAATTAATGAGTAGTTAAATAGCAACGCGCGCGCGCGAATATGGTCTCAGATATCGAAATTTAAATGATGATGAGATTATATCACCTGTTCCCCAAGATATCGACAAGTAATCATAAAAAGAAGAATATGTAAATAGATGATCGTTTCTAATCAAATGTAAAACCTTTAATTTGTAAATTACTATGAAAATTCGGTGTAATTTTAACAGTGTAGAGTGGCTTAGTAAACAAGGATTTAACCAAAAAGAAATTAGAAAATTACCATAAAAAAACAACAAAATATTTCTGGTAGATATATATATATATCCCTAACACCTCTCTCACACACAAAAACTGTCATACATTTCCAATAGACTTATAGCAGACACAATGGATATCTATAAGAAGTATGCATATTATCAAGAAAATACGCTCCTCTTGGTCCGTTAGCAAATAATTTTCCTATCACATATTTAGCGGGTTATAAGGGTGGTTCCAGAAGTACCCGGCCTGACCTAGAGATGGCGGTAAATGTTTGAAAAATATCACTGTATTAGAAAGTTCGTAATCTGTAAAGCATAAGTTTCAAGTTTGAAGAGGCCTTGTGGTATAGTATTTGTTTGGCAGCCATCAATAGTGAACGTTTTCAGTGAATTTGTGAAAATGGAGAAATTTAGTCATCGTTATATGTGATACAATACTTTTATTTGAAAGGCCTCAGCCCAACCAATATAAAAGTTGAACTAGATTCTACTCTGAAAGAGTTTGCTTCTTCGTTTACAACAGTAAAATATTAGGTAGCAGTTTTAACGAGGCCGTACGAGCTGCCAAGACGAGCATCGCAGTGGTCGACCAAATGAGGTGATGACTCCAGAAATGGTGAAGAAAATCTACTAAGCGGTACCGGATGATCGTCAACTGAAAGTGCGCGAGCTAGTAGACATAGTAGGCATTTCAAAAAGTGTAGTACATTGCATATTATCGGCAAATTTGGACATGAGAAATCTGTGAGCACATTGATTGCCACGTTTGCTCACATTTTCGAGCAAAAACAGTGTCGTGAAGATGTTTCAATTGAGTGCTTTTCGAAGTTTCACAGCAACAAAGCAGAATTTTTGCGCCGTTTTATAACCATGGATGAAACATGGTTCCATCACTTCACATCCGAGACAAAAGAATAATCAAAACAATAGACTGAAAAGGAAGACCCGGTTCCAAAGAAGGCGAAGACCGTTCCATCTGCAAGCAAGGTCATAGCGTCGGTTTTTTGGGATGCGCGGGGATAATTTTCATTGACTATTTTGAAAAAGGAAAAACTATCGACGACGAGTATTCCGCGAACTTATTTCAACGTTTGAGAGAAGAAATCAAACAAAAACGCTCGCATTTGGCTAAAAAGAAAGTATTGTTTCATCAAGAAAGGCACCTGCTCGCAAATCCGTTATTGTAATGACCAAAATTAATGAATTAAAGTTTTAATTGCTATTCGCCAGAATTAGCCCCCTCGGATTATTTTCTATTCCCAAACCTGAAAAAATGGCTCAGTAGTCAAAGATATTTCAACGATGAAGTGATCTCGGCAGTTAATGGCTCTTTTGAGAAGCTAGACAGTTCTTATTTAAAAAGGCTATCGAACTTATTGAACATCGCTGGGAGAAGAATATAGAGCAGAAAGGAGATTATGTTGAAAAATAAATATATATTTGTTCCAAAATTTTTGTGTTTCTTTGTTGGGTAGGGGACTTCTGGGACCAACCTCTTATATTATTCTTACCGAATGGTAAAAATTTTGTTTAAACATTTTCCGATGAATAATATGCAGCCGTTACACAATTGATATTCGTTTTCCGGCATCGGATTCAATGAGGGTGTAGTTATTTGTTGCGATACAGTGCCTGGTGTCTTTGATCAGCTCCTGATAGTAGCTTAACTGATACCTCATATTTTCCACTACATATTCATTACAAAACGTACCTCTAAGACGTATTTTAAATCCACTATACGTTTTTCAGGTACTGTGGATTATATGTAGGAAATACCTATGTAAAATGCCTGAGAAAAATTACAGTGTCTTTTTAGTCTATGGGTAATTTGAATCTTTGTTTCACACAGAAATATACAAGAACACCGATTGTATATTTAAAACACAATGAATTCATTTTATTTAGGTTTAGAAGCTCTTTCAAGTCTGTAAATCACGATAAAGAACAGCTACTTTGTAGTTTTATAAGAAACTAAATCAGATTGAAAACACTTAAACCAGTTGCATATATAGACTTCTCTAATGTGGGAGAGGAGGAGGTTATATTCTAAAAAACACGTAGACTAAAGTGCTGAGACGCAATCTCTAAGTAAAAATTAAATATGGTCTATGGGGAAAGGCTAACTCACGAACCGCAACCTTGTTTACGCCACTACATTAAGCTAAATACATATTCATAAATTCTTCTAAATAATCTTAAGAGTTTCATGAAAATATGATGTGTTAATACTTGAATAAAATTCATTTGTGCAATAAGCTCGAGAAGTTAAACGTGTTTATCACCCAATTCCCACATTGAGCCACTTTTGCAGGCAAATGTATAGAGAAGAAAAGGGAAAAAAAGCATTAATTTTCTTTCTTCTGAGAAACATGACAGTGCCATCACTTTGTATGAAAAAAGAACCTCTCGGAAATAAAAGATAAAAATAAAAATAGGAAATTATCTTCACTTTGGAATATTAAATTTGGGATTTATCTCCGAATTCAGAACTGCTAAGCTCAGACACGGGCAATCTGTCTTATGCAATAAAATTCCTCCAATTTTGATCAGAAAAGGAAGTTATTACACACCTATTATAAGGAACAATACAAAACAATTTTTAATTTCATTAAAATTATTTTCTTTTTTATTTTGTATGGTCCCATACTTTCTTTTTAACTTTGGTATCTCAATTATGACAAAATGCTTAATAAAAGCAGAAAATACCCAAATTAATTTTTTTTTTTTTTTTTTGGTTTGCTAAATTCAAATTGTCTTTTATGAACTGGCCTCTTGTAAATTTCTTCAGACTTTCTTCCGTGAGTTGTTTTACTGATATATATAATATTTAATGAAAAAATGTTTCTAGAATTTCCGATGTCTTCTTTTATAAGAAGAAAATTGTACCAAAAATTCTGTAAAAAGACTTAAACAAGCTTATTAACACGCTTTTATAAATTTCACTTGTATGTAACAGAATCATTGAACTCGATTTTCACCCGCTTTAAAAGGTCAGATTAATTCGAAATTTTGCACACTTGTCAAGGACCAATACAATAATTTCGTAATTTTGTTCCATTGTCCTGATCAGGACATCAGGAATAACGATTTTCAGATTTGGTGACTAATTCATTACACCGTTTCCAGATCTGACGACTAATTCTGTATACTATTTCAAGATTTTGCGACTAATTCCATGTTCTATTTTTAGATTTGGTGACTAATTCCAGAACTTATTTCCAGATTTGGCGATTAAAAGATTGTTACATCCCTATAAAAGCGAAAACGTTCGTGTCAGCAATTTCTTACCATAATATAAATAACTGTCTAGTTTTCCTGATAATGGAAATTTAAAAAAAAGACTTGTACATGTGAAAAAAAATATTTATGTTCTAACCCAGCGTTACTCCTATTGTGGGGCGCGTCCCCCTTGGGGGTATGAAAACCCTACATGGGGGGCGCGTGCATATCGAAAAAAGTCCAAAATAAAAGATTTAAAATATGATTATTAATTTTCCGAAAGGAAGTGAAACAAAATACATTCTGACATGATAAAAAATAAAATGCATGTTCACACTGATATAAAATGCTGATAAATGTATCAGTGCGCGGCAAAAAGTATTTGATAATTGCTTTATCAATACTAAATTAAAAGCAAGTTTAGTAATTACTAGTGACCTCCACGGGCTTGTCATATACAAAATATAATACATATATTGATAAAATGTGTGGTTTATAATACTAAAGTCGCATTGTAGCTTTAGCGTCGAAGTAAATTATTATTACATTCCATACATTGTTATTGTATGAGGGAGAGAGATGAAAATTATGTCTGAAAATTAGACCGCAACTATTGAAAGTTTCAGAAGCACTGTTCTAACCGTTAAACTCAAATATAAAGTCTGTTTTTCTAAATTCTTTGTCAGATTTAATCATTCATTGCTTCATTTTACCAAAACAGCTGAGAATGGATTTGGAGAGGTCTCTCTTTCTCTCTCATCGGCTTAAATATATTCTGACAAACTCATCGATTCAAAAAGTGTACTTTTGTGTCTGATACTGATGCAAGTTTCAGGAAGAATATTGAGCTTTTTTTAGTGAAAAATATCATTAACTCTTTCTTCCGCAAATTTAGCTCTTGCAGATTTCCTTCAGTTGGCTGATCATACATTTAGCAAACCAGGCCGTATCGACGCACTGATAGGATGCCAAAGGGTATTCAAGATTCTAAAAAATGACGCATTTAAGATTTATTCATCAATGAATAAATGATAGTTTAAAAAACTAAAAATGCATGCTTTTATTGTTGATCGAACCAAAAACTGAAAAATAAATTATAATTTTAAAAAAATGAAAAAACACGCTTTTATGGCTAATCTAACTAAAAAGTAAAAAAAAAAAAATCTTAATATAAGAATAAAATGATTAACGAGAAAATGAATGTCATTGAGGTAAAAGCGTGGGGTGCTTTGTACTACAATTTTACACTAACTCTGCATTTCGGAATATAACTAGTAAGCAATTATAAGAATTTATATAGAGCATCTCACGCTTTTACCCCAATGACCTTAATTTTCTCGTTAAAACTCGAATTAGGAATATTTTTTTCAGATATGAAAGTACTCTAGCATTAATGTTGTGGGTCTAACATTAATGTCTTTCTTGTGGGTTAACTTTTGAAAACACCTTCCTAAGCTGATCTCTGCTCAGCAAAAGTAACACATTGTTACAAATTTTGTGTAATAAACGCTTAAAATAGTGTAAATAATTTATATCTGGATGTGTAATATCATCATATTACTTTCTGTTGTATTTATTTTCTGTTAAAATTGTAATAATCGGAAGCAACGCCGTTCCTTACATCATAATGGCGATTCAGTGGAAACATAGCAAAACGGTGGTGATAGAGCCAAGTTGGCATCCTTTTTGGCTATCATGTTGGCAGCTTGGTGATTGATTGAACGGTGCAGAAGTTATTAGAAGTAGCACCACCTGATGGGAAGCTGAAACAAAGAGGATAGCACAGAAACCTTTTCCACAAAAAAATACATGTGCATACCAATTTTCATAGTGATCGGTTGAACGGTGCTGGAGTGAAACGAGGTCATATATACAAACATCCATTTATATATATATAGATACATGTTCTTACTCACTTTAAAAAAGGCAAATATACCCATAAATGTGTTTGACATATTATTGAACAACAAGAAAAAACAACAAGCGGAAGGGAAATTTTATCATATATAGTTTTCTATTATGAGTTCTACTCAATGGGAATTCTTCATGTACAGATTTATAAGCAATTTGTTGCTTATAAAAGGTACGGGTTTTTTTTTCTATCGATAAAGAAATATCGATCTTGTGATAAGTATTAAATCGCTTTAAACACGAACTCAGAGATTGCTTTTGAGAAAGATGATATTAAACAGGAAGTTAATACATTGTCATCGAGCTAGAAGTAAAAGACATGACAAAATGGAGAAGAAGAGAAAAAAATGTTTTGGGGGGAAATGACACGATTATTTTCTAGTTACGACACTATTATTAAAAGTTTTTCTCCTGCACTCGAACTATTGAATATGACTTTCTGTTTTGAGCAAAATTGAGAACAGGGGCAATAAAAGAATCGGAAAAATATGGAATTTTCGATGTTTGAAATAAATTCAATTCTCTCAACAATTGACCTTTATTTTCTTGTCAATCCATTTAAGAATATTTTTATCACGATTCTTGATGCGATTTTTTTTTTATCTTCTGTATTTTATTACGAGAGCATGTATTTTATTTCTGCACAAACAGTTTGCTTAGCATAGTTGTTGAAATCTAGGACTTCTTGAAGTATTATTATCAAGATCATACATTATGCATTTTATATTTCGATATATTGTGTTTAGTTCAACGTAAATTTTTACTGATTTTCTCAGCCACAGTTTCTTAACACGCTTTTATAAGTTTCACTTGCATGTAACGGAATCTTAGAACTCGATTTTTACCCACTTAAGGGGACTTGGCACCTTTCAAAAGCCGAAAATCGATGAAAATATCGATTTTTCAATTTTTACTTTAAAATGTAGTTTGATACCTCTGGCACAACTGTGCGAAGTTTTGAAACGATCTGATTATTTTAAATGTAGTAAAATGTATTTTAAATATTTTGACAGCTGCCTGTTAAAATGCCGCGCCCCCTCAATGTTTACACTTTTTTACTTGAAAATAAATCCAATATTTTATATAAAAAACTACACAGAAGAAGAACGCTTTAAGCTGTAACTGTAACTATCAGCCAAGCTGTTTGTTTACATTAGGTTTGCCATTTTTGCTTGTTGTGTGCTTTTTAGTTTGATTACTTTTTTACTTCATAGAAACTTAAAAAAGCATTTTTAATGCTATTTCAATCATAATTCATTCATTCTTTTAGTTTTTATCAGTTATTATTATCACTAATATGCCTATTAGGAAGCGTTCATTGCATGCTTCGCAAATGAATGAAAAGCGATGGTGTAAAGAGAATGCTGACTGTGAATTGATTAAAGATTCATTAGTGTCAAATGTACGCCTTGAAAAATTAAATACTGAGGTAAAAAAGGATACCTCTGCTGTTGGACATTATATATTGGTGGACTTCAACCAAGTTAATAATCTACTTTTAAGTGCAAAGTGCCAATATTGTGAAAAACAAGGTTTGAAACTGGAGCTTGGAGCCAAGTTGGGATTTTCATACAATTTAAAACTATTGTGTAGCAACTGTGATGAAAACAAAACTGTTGTAAATACTTCTCTAAAGTCTGGTCCTACCAGCCATGATGTGAATTTGAGAATAACTCAAGCCTTTTCACACATTGGGAAAGGTTATTCAGCCATAGAAAAGTTTTGTATGGTGATGAATATGGATCCTTTTTCATCAACTACATATGGGAAGTGTGCAAGAAGGCTGGATAACGCATACATTCTGGCATCTGAAAACATATCTGCGGAAACCCACAGAGAGATTAAAGATGCGTACAAGAATGAAGGTCATAGTTCTGCTGAAATCACAGACCTAAGTGTTAGTTTTGATGGCACGTGGCTAACTCGTGGTCACTCCTCACTCATCGGTGTAGGGTGTGTTATAGATATGCTCACCGGTTATGTCGTTGACTTTGAAGTGATGAGTAAGGTGTGTCGTCATTGCTCTGTGGCAAAAAATAAGTTAGGCGAGTCAAGTGCTGAATTCAGCATATGGTATGAAGGACATAAAAGCGAATGTGATATAAACCACTTTGGCTCATCTACATCGATGGAAATGGAAGCTGCATTAACTTTATGGAAAAGATCCACATCACTCGGATTTCGTTATATCACAGTTTTATCCGATGGTGACTGTAAGACATTTCATAACTTGGTTGAGAAAAAAGTGTACGGACCGGATGTTGTGATAAAAAAGGAAGAATGCATAAATCATGTCAGTAAGCGGTTAGGAACAGCTTTAAGATCTACTGTTAAAGATTGTCGTGCTCAAGGTGTTTCTTTAGGTGGTAAAGCTCATGGTAGTTTGAAAGAAGCTACAATTAAGAAATTAACCCCTTACTACCAAAAGGCTATTTTGAGAAACAAAGGGGATGTAAAAGCTATGAAAACAGCAATATATGCTACCTTGTTGCATAGCATTTCTACAGATGCTAAACCTCAGCATTCAAAGTGTCCTGCAGGAGTAAACTCTTAGTGTTTCTACCAATCTGCGATTGCTAACGGTGCAAAACCAAGAAATCATAAATTAAATGTAGGAACACCAATAAATGAAAAGTTCCTTCCAAAAATTCTTCCAATTTACCAAAGACTTGCATCTAATGAATTGTTACAAAGCTGTATTCGATGCGGAACGCAAAATGCAAACGAAAGTTTGCATAGCATGATTTGGGCAAAGTGTCCAAAGGAAATTTTTGTGAATAAAAGACGTGTTAACCGGGCAGTAACAGAAGCTGTCTGTGAATTCAATAAGGGTACGGCACGTACCATAGAAGAAACACAGAAAGCATTAGGTGTAGCTACTGGAGGTTCTACCAAACAACTTGCTACTATCATAGATTGTCGAAAACGACAGTTTAGAAAACGTCGTCAAAATACCAGTAATAAGCTGGCTCTTAAGCTTATTAAAAAAGCTATATATAGAAAAGAATTATTAGCTAAGCGAAAAGAAGGAATGACTTATGGCGCAGGCCAATTTTAAAACAAAACTGTTTTGGAAAAATAGTGAATTTTAGATTTAACATGTTTTACTTTATTTTATATTAGATATTGAATTAAATAGCAAATTAATTTTAAAAAAGTTTTTAAATTTTCTTTATTGTATATTTCATATACTTTCATTTTATTTATTTTATGTATTTAATTTATTTTTGAATATATTTAATATATGTTTCTTGCAAAAATTAGTCAGATAATGATATTTTCTATTTTTCGTAATTTTGAGGTCAGACAGGCTTTTTATAAAAAGCTAGTATTTTTGTTTAATGTTTTGAAATTGAACTGTTTTATGCCTTATTTTCATGGTATATATCTATACAATATATTAACAACTTATTATAAAATTTAGATATTGTTTTGATATTTATTTATTGATTTGTGTATTCTTGAAATTGCGTTTTCTCAGTTTGAGTTTTTTCATGAAATTACAATATTTAAAAGTACAAAACTTCTACAGATATTTATGAAACAACTTGAATTTTGGTCTGTATGTTTATTACAAAGTACTTAATAAAATTAAGGATCCATTTTTCAATATTTTGATTAGAAAAAATTTTATAAAAGAAAATGTAGCAGAAATCATGCTTTTTTAGCCTTTTTTCCGTTGTTGTATACATTTTAATTTTTTTTTCCAAAACTAATTTGTTTATTGCAAAATAGATCCCTAAAGTTATTGCTAATAGTCTTATAAGCCTAAAAAAAATTTTGGTGTGAAAACAAAAATAATTGTAAAAGAAAAAGAAATTTAAAAATCGTTAAAAATTTTTAAAAAAATTAAAGTTTTAAATTTTTTATTAAAGTTAGCTTTATTTTTCATGGTAAAATTTCTTTGTTTAATAGTAACTGTTTATAATATACACAAAGGATATTTTAAAACCCTTAAATAAAAAAAAATTGAAAAAAGGTGCCGAGTCCCCTTAAAAAGATCGGATTCATTCGAAATTTCGCACACTTGTCAAGGACCGATGGCAATACAATAATTTCATAATTTTGTTCCATTGTCCTTTTCAAGATCGTCAGGAATAAGGATAATCAGATTTGGCGACAAATCCATATATCACGTCCAGATTTAGCGACTTATTGCATATATCATTTTTAAATTTGGTGACTAGTTCCATATACCATTTTCAGACATGGCGACTAATTTCCTACATCATTTCCAGATTTGGCGCCTAAAGAATAAGGTGTAACCCTAAAGTGTTTTGAATTTAACTCTAATTATATATGCAAGTATAAAATACACTTGTGGTTAAAAGAAATAAAACAAACAAAAGAAGTGTTCTATATCTGAGAAAGTGGAGGGTGGGTGTGTGTTAGCAATTTCTAAAAATAATATAAACATTTTTCTGAAAATAAAAATTAAAAAAAAGGCTCGAGCATGTGAAAAAAAATAATTTGCGTTCTAACTGCTAAATATTTTTTATTTTTATAAAGCAATACGCTTAGAAATGATGATACGAATTAACATGAAAGGAACACGTTTAAAAGGTGAAAAAACGATTGATACTTAATATTACCATGTTTTTAATAACTCGCTTTCTTTAATGTCTATCCGGGTGGAATTTTGTAATTGATTTTAAACTGTGTGACTTTCCGAGGAGCTAGAGACTTGAAATTCGGACTATAGCTCGGAAGTGGATGACAATGCATGAAAATTGGAAAAAAGAAAACAAAAAGGAGGAATTTTATAATATTTAATCCGTAAAAAAACATGATACATTAAAAAATTTTGTAATTCGAACTTTTCCTTCTTTACACACTTTTATTTGTTTGACCTGTTCAAAAGAGACGGAATCTAATATAACGATCCGAGGCCTCGTAAACGGAGAGAATAAATACACTTTAGACCCGTTAATTAATATCCATTGAAGAGCAAGACTAATTCCACAGCCACGTAATTCCAGCTTCAAATATCAAACTCAAGGATAAATTCAACAATGAATAAATGATAGTTTAAAAAACTAAACAACACGCTTTTATTGTAATTCGAACTAAAAAATGAAAAATAAATTATAGTTTGAAAAAAAACTAAAAAACACGCTTTTATACTGAATCGAACTAAAAAGTAAAAAAATAATTCTTAAAAAAGAATAAAATGATTAACGTGAAAATGAATGTCATTGGGGTAAAAGCGTGGGGTGTTCTATAAATGTATCAATTGTTATAATTTCTAACTTCTATTCCGAAAAGCTGAATTAGTGTAAAAATGTAGTACAAAGCACCCCATGCTTTTACCACAATGACATTCATTTTCACGTTAATCATTTTATTCTTTATTAAGAATTATTTTTTTACTTTTTAGTTCGATTCAGTATAAAAGCGTGTTTTTTAGTTTTTTTTTTTCAAACTATAATTTATTTTGTAGTACATTTATCATATAAGGTAAATCAGGGGAAGTTGCTGCATTTAAGGATTTTTCGATTAGTACATTGAAAATTGAAATGACAAGTCCATAAAAAAAATACACTTAATTTTTCAATATTTAATTGTTTATGTAAACAGATTAATTCTTTTCTTAGTACGAATATAAATTAGAAATTTAATGTTAAAGGAATTCATTTAATTATGGATGTTCCCCCATACATGGGGGAAGATACCACCAGTCATGGAACAACACCAGAGTAAATAATAAGTAATCAGCAACAACACCAGAGTAAATAAAAAATAAAGCAAACATTACAAAATTAAATATGAAGTAACAATAACTTTAGAAAAACAAAAAACAAAACTAAATTATCTCATAATTAGCTTGCTAAAAATAATAACATTACAGATTCGAATGATAGCCAACACAACATTTCCCTCTGCGCAAATGATTACCATTGCAATCTTCGTGCAACCATTTGTTGCATTCGATGCACTGAAACCAGTCACACTTGGGACCTTTTATAGCATAAAAATACCCATTATACATCGCACAAAAATCGTCATTATTATCCTCATCAAAACTGTCATCTCTAGTATCTAGAAAAATTTCTTTGCTTGAGGATGACAAACTGACAAGTCTCTTTTTCTTCTGTTTCTTCGAAGGTGTCTTGTTTTTTGTTTTGACCTTACCCACCTTTTCTAGCTTTCTTCGGGCCTTTTCCATGCCCGTAAAATCTGTCGAGAGCTCAAACATGCTCCCGTGGTGTGGTGTGGTGTGGTAGTTAGGAGAGGTGGGTGCCAGCTCAGGTGTCGTCAGCGTCACTTGACCATGGTTCAAAATTACGCGGACCGTCTCTAAAAGCCCTCGTGTAGCTGAACCGTGGGACGTTAACATTCACTCACTCACTCGGGCCTTTTCCACATAGTTCCTCTCCTCTCTAATTCAATTAAGTCTTCTGATGTTTGTTTTTTTACGCCCGGTTGGTTTGCGTTTTCTGACCAGAGAAATAGGGCTGTGCTCCTGTGTTTTGTGCTGGAGGAAGCAACCGTGGTGATAGACCACTTATCATTAACTGCATTTAAGTATTATTAATTATAATAATAATTGTTAATCGCATTTATATGTTCTACAATAATATACAATGTCACAAATTTAAAAAAAAAATTTTTTTTGACGTTTTTTTCCTTTTATTTCTGAATTATGTGGCGTTTTCCCCCAGGGGAGAAATGCCCCACATGCTTATTTCCTTATTTGCTACAGAGTTATGGCCGCATCTACATGCATCGTACGTGTAACATAATGTGTAAAGTGAGTGAGTGAGTGAATATTAACGTCCCACTGTTCAGCTACACGAGGGCTTTTGGGGACGGTCCGCGTAATTTTGAACCATGGTCAAGTGACAACATAATGTGTAACTCCATTATATTGCTAATATCTTATTTAAAATAACAAGTACGTTTATATGAACTTTAAATATGAAGAACGGAATATTATAAAAGTTGAACTCACCACTTTAAATGTTCAAAAGATCAAAAAATAAGGCTGATTAAAGACGATTAATTCAGATAAATTCACAAGCCACTCTTAATGTCGGACAATGTGTGAATGGTCTTGATCAGGGGTGGCCAATCCGAATGACCTTGCGGGCCACGTTGAAAAACATTATAATCCCGCACAAGCCGCATATAAATATACTAGCTGTTACCCGCCCGCTTCGCTGGGTATTTCATGAGGTTTTATAAATTTTTGCTGGTTATATATATGAATAGATTATTGATATTTAAGTCCTGGTATTAAGAATTCGATTGTATTGAAAAATATACACCCCTTACGCCCCCTCAACGCCACTTGGGGGTCGATTTTCACGAAACGCATTTTGTGGCGTATCTCTATTCTATGAGAGGAATCTGCTTACCAAATTTCAAGACTGTGCATCTAATAGTTTAAAATTCGGAATAATCCTTAACCCCCCGCAACACCCCTTGGGGGTCATTTTCCCCAGAACCCATTTTGTAGTGGATATTTACTCCATGAAAGAAAAATGTCTACCAATCTTCAAGCAGGTTGGTCAAGTAGTTTAAAAACGAAAATATTTATCTATTACGCCCCTTAACGCCTATTACGCCCCCTCGCAACGCCACTTGGGGGTTGTTTTCCCAAAAACCATCTTGTATCTGATCTCTACTCTATGAAAGGAATCTATTTATCAAATTTAAAGACTGTGCGTCTAATAGTTTAAAAATGGAAATAATTATCTATTACGCCCCCTAAGCCCCCGCAATGTCACTTGGGGGTTGATTTTCACCAAACTCATTTTGTAGCGGATCTCTACTCTATCAAAGGAATCTGCTTACCCAATTTCAAGATTGTACGTTGAGTAGTTTAAAAATGGAAACAATTACTTATAACGCCCCTTAACCCCCGTAACGCCCCTTGCTATTCGAATTTAGCAAAATCCGTTCTTAGCTGATCTCTACTCCATTAAAGGAACATGCCTACCAAATTTCAAATCTGTAGGTTGAATAGTTCCGGAGATATTGTGATTAGTCAGTCAGTCAGTGTGTGTGTTGTGTGAGTCGCTTTTCTCCTTTATATATGTAGATATATATTTGTATTAGATTTGGACCTATTACAAGCATTTATTGGCAGTGCCAATTTATGCTCCTTTCGGGCCCTGGGTGCAGAAGATCTACAGGCCACTTTGGCACTGGAGGATCAAAATTTATAACACAAAATGTGGTAAGTTCAGCTTATTCGGGCCCCTGGGCCTTGCAGCGCCCAATGGATAAAGCAGCACTGTTTATTGGAGTAAAAATTTTAAAAACGGAATGAATTATTATTATATTATTTTTCGTGTATACAAACATAGATAATTTAATAATAGTAATGCAATCATCAAACATGCCTAGCAATAAGCAGCGCGATAAGATTTCAGGAATCAAGCGCGATGTTACAGGGGGTCGCTGCAATGCAATATTGCTCATTTTTAATTATGTATAAAAATAAAGACAATGTAATAAAATAGAAACTGTTATGGGATGTATTTTTACAAAATACTAAAAATAAAAATATTGCACAAAATAATCGTATTTTGTTAAGTTTTAATGAATCTCGCGGGTTGCAAGTAGACCACTCCTGATCTTGACATACCCCAAGAATACATCCTAGAAGTCTTTAGTATAGAGCACCTAGACGTGTCGCAATAGTTCTTGCCAGAAATGGCGGCTAAGCAAAAAGTGATTTCTCTCCGTGTTCTGTGAATCAAACGAAGCTGTTATTTCAAACGTTTCATTCCTGTATGTTAAGTTATTTGCCCAGAAATATCTCATATTACTCATTATTTATTCCTTGCAACATATCTTTCAGATTTTTTTATTAAAAAATTAAATTATTATTGTTTAAATTAGGAACTTTAATTTATTAGTATTATTTAAATTAGGACTTTAAATTAATTATTAATTGTATTTAATAAGCGCTCTTATTATAATTTCATATTCATATCTTATTAATGTCCTTCATAACAACGCCAAAAAGGAATCCGCAATTTATAAAGAGTGGAGTATACAAATTATTTCTGAATTTCGAATATTTAATTTCCTTAAATGTGTTGCAACGAAGAGGACGTATTTTTTTTACCGTACTGATTATCTCGATTAATTATTATT